>PVKS010016891.1:0-43089 GCA_004027875.1 Aplodontia rufa
AATGAAATTGTTAAATTAAATTTTGAATTTCTGTTAAATTAAATTAAACAGCTACATTTTTAAAATTTATTATGTCATTCATTTAATAATTAGCAGTTTCCTAAAATAAATTTATATGGGTAAATTGAAGTAGTAGTGTTACTAAATAGAAATGAATGAACTCTGGAAGGCTTATCAGAAATGTTATATGTTGGAACACATTTCACTGACCACAAATGGAAATGAATGGGTTATTTTTGCTGTTAGATTTGAGTATTCTAATCTCTACTAAATCATTTTCCCCAGGTGCCACTTCCAAGGCAGTGATTAATGACATACTAATAAAACTCACTTTGGCAGTCTAAAACTAAAGTGTCATTTCTATAGGTAAGAACAATTTTCCATTAAGTAGAACTCTCTGTCAAATGAGATGCTTGCTCATTGGAGAACTTTAATTTTTAACAGCAACCAAAATTAAAATTAGCATATATTGGAGTTACTTAGATGAAGAGATAAATTTATTTTTAAATTTTAGATTTACTAATTTATTCTAAATTTTATTATTCATATTGTAAGATTTATGTTTTTCTTTTCTGTTAAAGATGAAGAGTACAACTACCTCCATTTTTAGGTCCACCTCCCCCTTCATCATAGTAATTCTCTCCCCTGTGTAAGCCCAGCTTTTTCTGGGACCCATTCCAATATGCACCCATCTCTTTCCTCTGCTGACACATGTCTACCCCTTTCCAGTGACCTGTACCAACATGTCTACCTCTTTCCAGCAACCTCATCTCTCTCTCAGTCCCAGTGTACTTCCTCTACCTTACCTAAGCCAACCACGTAGATTGTGCATGTGAGCTCCTCCAATCAGAGCGAAGGGCAGCATCATGTCAGATTGGAGTTAAAACCCCTGATTTTCCAGTTTCTGGGCACATTTTTCTTTTTGCCCTCTGGGGGAAGTAAAATTTCTGCCTTGCTCACCCACATCCGACCACGTGTTTGATTTCATTTATAACTTATTTATTATTATTATTATTATTATTATTATTATTACTGTTATTGTTATTGCTATTTGCTTAAGTTTTACCTTACTCTTTTTTAAAATTATCAAAAGAATCACTGATATCAATCATCATCTTTAATTACATTTTATATTACCAAAAGTCTGTCAAATAATTTTATTGGTGACCATGCACAGCTTTTGAGTACCTGTTTTTCTACTACTCTTTCCTCTTTATTACTTAAGAAATCTGACTTTATATAAACCCAAATCACCTTAATTGATTATTCTATTTAGGTATTGTCAATGTAATGGGCTGAATCTGTTTATTCACATTAACCTTACCTATTTTTAAAATCATTGTAATTTTTTTCTTTTTAAATTTTTAAAACATAAAAAGTACTTTAGTATATTTAATTTTGAAATATGTTCTTCATTCAGAAGTCAATACGCTATCCTTGCTTATTACATTGAAAATCTAGCTAGTGCATACCTTAAAAACTAAGACAGAAAAATGCAAATGTATCATATTTATCTTATTTTCAGTTGCTTTTTTAAAAAAAATTAGGTCCTTATAATTTATGCCAGTTTTTCTTTCTCTTTATTTATTTTGCATGTGTGAAATGCTACTACTATACAAACAACATTGGTCCATCTCAAGGTTAATACCAAACTTAGTACGAATTTTAACAATATTAGCTCCAATTTTACTGTCAGCTATGCCAACATTCTTTCTGGTATGTATAATTAGCTAGCTAGGTGTGATTAGCTGAATTATACTTCTTTGTCAATGACTAAGTTCTTAAAATTCTATTTTTTCATTTAAAAATGTAACAGTTTAAATGACATACCAATTCCTGTCAAGAATTGATTATATTTTATTTTTTCAAAAAATCCTATAAAAATAAAAACTTATACACACAACAAAATTGTCTATGGGAAGATAACATATTCATTTAATTTATTTTAAAATAATGTAAATGTAGTATTCAGTAAATAGCAGAACAAATGACTTTAGATTGAAAAATATAATGGCAGAACTAAATTGTCTTAACCTCTGAACTGGAATAATTTTACCCATGGGGATGTAGCTGGTAATTACTGTTTGTCTTTTTTCTCAATTTTGGTTTCTTGTTAAGAATATAAATTCTGAATTAAACCACATCCTTGTTGTAATCTTTTCATTACTTAGGTGCTACATATTATTGGAAAGTATTGTGAGCCCCTTCAACTTTCAATTTTTAGACCTTAGTTACTTAATTATTTATTTTTTTCTCCAGTCTTTTTTTAATGGTTCATTTTAGGTGTCCATGACAGTAGAATATACAAGGACATAAATATAAAAGCATGGAGTTTAACTTATTCTAATTTGGTCCCCAGTATTACTCTTCCCCTCCCTTCTGCTCACCCCCTGTTCTTTTTAGATATACATGGCAATAGAATAAAAAAATGACATAAATTATAATATGTTACGATGCTTGCCAGGCATACACAGGTATATGAGTTCAAACCCTAGCACCTCATACACAACGAAGTATCAGATCAGTAAAGGTCACAAGAAAAACGAAACAAAAATTGTTACTCTCTCTCTCTCTCTCTCTCTCTCTCTGTCCCTCTCTCTTAAAAAAAAATACAGTTCCAATATTTCCACTCCCTCACCCTTCACTTCCCTCCACTGATCTTTTATTTACGAATTTTTTCTTAATTTGGGTCTTGTTGATGTACATGTTGATGAGATTTATTATGTTCATATATGAACATAGGAAAGTTAAAATCAGCACTTATAGGGGCTGGAGTGATGGCTTGGTGGTTACAGTGCTTGCCTGGCATGTGCAAGTACAGGAGTTCAAATCACAGCACCACGTGCACAATGAAGTCTCAGAGCAACAAAGGCCGCATGAAAAATGAAATAAAAATTACATTGATTGAGTCTACTGATCTTACATATATTTCACTCATTATTAATGTGCAATCCCTTCACCACTAAGATCGTTCATATTTTCTGTTTGTAACAACACCTAATTCTCGTCCACTGACTCCATCACCAGCATAATAGCTTAAAATGTCATTTTATGTGCTGTTCCACAACCTGTCTCTAAGGGGATCTTGCCATGTGCTTACATTCTCTTGCCTCTGGTTTCTTGTCCTTTTTGGAAAAGTTCCATTTTTGGATCATGTTACTTTGCACTTATTCATTTTCCTACACTTTTTCTGTCTGAAAATTTCCTTCCTATTTCAAATGGTGTTCATAGATAGTAGTTATTTACTGAAAGGTTTACAGGACTGAATTGAAATGAATGAATGAGTGATAGATACATGAATAAATAAAATAGCTTTGACTGCAACTTGATTGCTCATCTGCTTCCTGCTGTGGGGGACTTTTCAGTAATCTTGTTCCATTTCATTCATGTTTCAGCTTCTCAGCTTGTTGCTTAGTCCATTCTATGTCCTGCCTCTACTAAAAATTCTTATTCAAAGCAATCTTACAGTCTATTTTGGAGCTTTCATTCAGATCATTTCATGAATGTTTTCATTTACTGATATCTGAATTTCTTCTAAAAAATATCAAACACTTTACCATTCTGCATGTTTTTGTTGTTGTTTGCTTTTTTGTTATTTAAGATGAGGTCCTGCTGCATTGGCAAGTTGTACTCAAACTCCTGGGGTTAGATGATCCTCCTGCCTCAGCATCACAAGTAGCTGGGGATTCAGGTGCACACTTTATTCCCCCACCCCTTATGGTGAGCTCTAATATCAGTAATGAAAAAACTACCTTTATTTTACCCCATTATACTAATATTTTACTATTTTCAGCTTTAGTATGAAAAAGAGACATTCTGATGACATATTAATTCAAACAAAATTAATTTTATCCCAATTTGAGATCTAGAATTTTAATATACAATTATATTAAGAATTTCAAGTAGTGACTACAATGTAAAAATATAAACTGAAAAATATATACTGTATTTTGATATAAATCTTTTCACAAATATAAAAAATATTCAACTATGAAGAATATCAATTGGCATTATAGTGTGAAAACTATAGTTGATTTCACAGCATTATTCAAATTTACTATTAGTGGTTTTATTAAAAACTCCAATGATAAATTACATTTTAAAGTAATTCCATTTTTATAAAGGATTATTTCAGTCTTTTGAAAAAGTTTATGTGAAGGAATTAAAAAGTTGTAAGCATTTAATCTCGTTGAGACAAAAATAATAGGTAAAGTAACATACTTAAAATGTTCTCTTTATGATTCCTAAAATCGACTTAAAATAATTGAATATTATAATGGTATTGCAAAAATTTCTATGTCTTTTATCTTACGTTGGTCCTCACTCAATTTCAGTGTGAAATTTAGGCATTATCTAATCATGGTCATTATGTTTTTTAGTTTATCTAGGGAATATTTTTACAAATAAATTTTGTGGTCTAATACTCCCAAATTTGCATTCATTGTATCTGAATTGGAACATGGTCCTAGCATATTTTTATCACTATCTACATCTACCTATCAATCAATGAGTAGACCAACAGATTGAAATTTTGTGAAGCTCCCAGTGAATCAGGGTGTATAGTTTTGTTTTCACATCTAACGTACCTTTCTAGTTTTCAAATGATGTGAGAATGTCTCCTCTGTACTTTAGCTTCATTTCCTGTTCATCTTAAAATGCATGCATTGCCTCTCCTCTAATCTTAACCGTGACAATCACAGTAATCCTAATGATGGCAACAATTATTGTTCATGATTCACATGGTAGTCAACTTCCAGAATATTCCTCTGAACTGTCAGTGTTTCAATTACCACCTTAAATTACTACATTAATAGAATAAGGGAACTGTCCAGCACTCTCAGATTTCAATAATATTAATAATTTCAACTTTCTATATATTTACTATTTTACACTATGTTTAAAAACTACTTGGATACAAACAGCTAAAAATGTTTTTTTACTTACATATTATTTTTGTTCCTACATGAAAGTTTTCAGATGCTGCCTTACTCATTCTACTTTCATTTGCTTCCTCATTCCCTAGATTGATAGATTAAATCAATGGCCACCCAGTATGTTAAAATATTTATGTTGCTATGGCCACAATCTGACCCCTTCTCCAGAATCTACAAGTGCATAGGATTCAGCAAATAAAGAGTTATTCTCTCATACTTCTGGAATCTGCAATGACCAAATTCCTCAGCCAAACAGCTGTATCTGTCCCACTATGTTAATCCATATGCCATTCTAAGGCCTATGACTGATTACTCCCTCTCTGTGCCAATTCCATAAACAAACTATGATTTTTCAACAATCCAAACCAGGGTAGTGTGATGTATGTATTTTTCGGGCACAGTTTTGGCACTTGACATTGGAAATCCACCTCTCTGTGATTCCTGTATGATAATTGTGGTCATCAAACGTGTGTTAGACATAATACCAGACATGAGAACTTTGACTTGGTGATAGAAGAAGAGAAAAGAAAACAAGTCAGGGAAGAGAATAGACAGGCAAGGTTTTATTAGGGCTT
Organism: Aplodontia rufa; assembly: GCA_004027875.1. NCBI lineage: Eukaryota > Metazoa > Chordata > Mammalia > Rodentia > Aplodontiidae > Aplodontia > Aplodontia rufa. The sequence goes on from PVKS010016891.1 coordinate 5,510, forward strand.
CTCCTAAGAGACAGAAAGCAGCACTGACCAGGGTGTCAGACTGGCTCCCCTGAACAAAGGGAGACAGTTGTATCCTTGTGATAGGGTTGCCTGCAAGAGGGGGGACTAAGACTGGGAATGTTAATTATCTGCAGGTATATTTCCAAGGTGTATTAGTTAGGGTTCTCTAGAGGAACAGAATCAGCAGGATATATAAGTCTATGTGGGAAATATTTTTGGAGTATATATATATTTGGATTATGGATTTTTGGATTGCAAATCAGAGGCTATGTAGTACCACAATGGCCTCGTGCAGGTTGGAGAGCTGAGGAACCAGTGGCCGAGCAGTCCAGGATCCCAACACCTCAAAATGAAGTGATCAACGATGTTATCACAGTCCAGACCAAAGGCTTGGAAGCTCCTTGCCAAATTGATGGGCAAAGTCAGCTTTGGAAGAATGAAGGAGCTGGAGTCTGACATCCTCAGAAGTCCACAGAAGAAATCAAAAACCCTTCCAGAAGAATCTGGGGCTGCTTTGTTGTCCTTCCAGGTTTTATTCCATCCAAGCCTCCAACCTATTGGATAGTGCTGCTCACACTTAGGGTGAGTCTTCACTTCAGTTTGCTATCATGACAATCATTCCTAGAAACACCCTTACTGGCACACCCAGAAGATTCAATCTTAGGCACACCTTAATCTTAGATTATCTTAATCCAAACAAATTGGTGTGCTAATCTGATCAAGTTGAGGATTCAGCACAGGAGATGAGCTTTACCAGTCGCATGAGGGCACTTTAACTATGAGGAAGCATGGAAAGTCAATCATCCTGGAGTCAAATGCTAATTTTTCACTTTGGGACCACAGCAATCTCCATGAACATCTCTGTTCTGTGGTAAGGACTAGTTCCTGTGGCTGTGAAGAGAGTACATAGTTGAGAAATGGAAGAGAACACAAATCATGGCAGGTGACAAGTGAAGGGCCCAGGGAATTTGCCCTTTTGATGGCTCCTCAGCAGTTTTTATACTTTATGCTGCTTGTGCTCAGAGGTTCATGCAAGAGCATGCTGGCCCTAATGATGCAACTGGTCTCTGAAGTTGATAGGGATGTTTAAAGGGGATAGGTAGGGCACACACCAAGTTTTTAATGCCTAGCAAGCTATGAGCAAGCACAGAAAAAATAAAAAACTTTTTTAATGGCTGTCAGGCCAGGAGGGTATTTGCCCTTTGTCCTTACGGTTTCTCAGACCCAAGCAGGAAATCTGGCACAGTAACTTGAATGGTAGTACAAAATAGCCCTTTAGAGAAAGACTTATACATACATATGCAATATTTAATATAATATTTAAATTTTGTGTTGTGTGCCATAACACTATCTTCTGGAATACACAAAACATTTTAGAATTTTTACTTGTGTAAGTTATCATCTATGAGCTTCATTGTCAACAGGACAGTAGTAATATTTTGAATTTTTTATTTTTAATACCTAGAAAAATATGCTATGTCCTCAATACATAAAATCTACCACTAAAAAAAATGAGTTTAGCTCACGCTTACCCATTCCATTTTTTTTTCTTTTCCTTTATTCCGATCTGTATCCAATACAGTGTCAATCCCAGAAATGGGCATAAAATGAAAATGAACAGAAACTTCAAGGAAGAATGCTTTAGTTCTTATACAAAAGACAGAAAAGGATGTGGTAACGCTGGGAGACAGGACACAAACCCCTTTTGTTTCTCTGCTCTTCCTTCTTTCATGTGCTCTTGAGGGCAAAGTGTGGCAGTGTCAAGGAGAACCCTCAAAAATCCTGTGAGAACCAAACTCTATGTCTCCTAATACTTCTAGAAAGTATGTTTTCATTTTAAGGATATAGAAGGCAAGACTTGAACAATTGAAGTTAATCAAAATCTTTGGATTGGTGAGAGGTCTAGATCATCAATCTATTTCTTCTGAATGCATAGTTTTCTACTTCCTCATGTTTTATTATAGCATGAGGCAATCATTTCATTTGCACATCTCTAATTTGAGATTTTATTGTTTTATAAACTTTTCTTTTTTTCAGGGGAGGGTGGAAATGGATGATTAATTTATCACTAAACAGAAACTTATTCCCTTAAGCATAATGGGTGGTGTGAAATGCTCCTGAATAAAAGTTAGTCCTTAGCTTCAGTTCCCCTAGTAATAGTTGTCTTTAGATTTAGTGGTAGTGAGATGGACTAAATCGAATGCTAATTGATTCCTTAAGAACCTATACCAGAATCGAGGGAGAAAATGCATTTTAGAGAACAAAAGAACCAAATTCAAGGCTATGAAATATTTAATATTTTGCAATTTCTCTGCAAGACTCTTTTAGTCCTGGGTTTTATTTCATATGTATTTAAGATATTTGCAAATTAAGTATATTTATGGAGAAGTTACTTTTTACGTATTTTCCCTCATATGGTACTGCAGTAGTTTGGTGAAAATTCTTAGGAAATTACTTTTTAATAGGTTAATTTTTATAAGCATAAATTTGATTTTAAACAGTGTAGGATTAAAATTGACATCCAGCTTCTAATTCACAATTGCCTATTATTGTCATTCAATAGGACCTAAATATTATTCTGTTTCTTATTTTAAAAATAAAATGAATAAATTATTTAACAATTTCCTTTGTTGGAAATATGATTTTTTGAATTCTTCCCATTATTCTTGCTCTATCAATAATGATACCTCTTGAATACTGTCCTAGATCTCAATTATTGGCACCATTTGTTTTAGTATCCATATTTTACACATGACTAATAATATTCAGTATCATGACTTCAGGCTTTATTATTATGGAGTATATTTTTAAATTTATTGTTCTATTTTTTCTGCTATCCTCAATACAATGCAATCTATTTGACAGAAATTACATTATTGATGCTTTAAAAAAAATCTGTCTCAACTCATTTCTGCTAAGATTGAAAATGTCTTGCTTCTGAACATTAGTTTAATATACTTACCATGTCTATGATTTTTCTGAGAAGGATATGAAAATGTTCTTTCAACTCTACTATAAAAGGTTTGAGGTCACTCTCGACTCTATTCATCCTTGGAAGAACTTTAAGCACTCTACATAAAACATTTATGAAGATTTTATTCAGAGAAGGCTTCTGAGAGTGCTTAGAACATTGTAGAAAACATCTCTATGAGTTGTCCAATTCCTTTCCTAATCTTAACCCCCTGATTTTGAAATGGATATTTAATAAATTATTGCCAATGTTGAGATACTTCTGTTCAGAGCTTAATACAATTGCTTATATCACTGTATAAACTTTATACCCTAAATTAAGTAGTTACGATCAACTCATGCTTATTGAGTAATCCACTGTTCAATTTTTTTTTCAATTTGTAATTTTCCTAACTACAAGAAGGTTTTAAAATATCTAGTCTCCATATTTATGTACTTGTGCCTCCTATTATTCTTCATTTTCTTGACCTAAACACAGGTTGGGCATAATTGACCACTCTTGGAAAACACTGTATTAATATTTTCACTTGGCTGACAGAGAACCAGACTTTTCTTATACCCTACTGTATGCTCCTGTCTTCTTATCTTAAATCCTTCCCACCTTACTAACTTTTAATTATTGGAGTCGCCCAGGGATTTGATTTTATCTTTTCTTCTTTGTGCTGCTTATATACACTTCTTTGGTGATCTTATTCAGTGCTATACATTTTAAATGTCTGTTCTAACTGTGCACAGTTTCTTATTTAATACAATTATTATAGGGCACAAGTCCTGCCCTGAAGCTGAGGCCCTTGCCAAGGCCCTTCTTCACAGCAATTCTCACAATCATGCCAGATTTCAGACATGTCACTCAGCATAACAGACATGAATCTGTTATGAAGGGATAGAAAGGGGAAAATGGGATACTCTCAAAGGAGAGAGTGGGTCTTCTCAGAGAGGAGAGGGAAGGCACAAGTTTTATTGGGGTTCCCAGAGAATTTTCCAGAGATTCCCATCCAGGCCCACCTCCTCACTTTGCACTGAAAGCATAATAACATCAGATTTTCAAGTCCTCACTGTGCATGGCAACTCTAAGTCACTTTGGCCTGTGCTGACCAGTTCTAATTGGTACCTGCCCTTACAGAAGATAAAGATAATTCTCCATGAGTTCTAGGATTTGGTCTGTGGAAGCCTCACAAAAATCCTCCCCTTTAGGGTAATCTGTATTCTTCTTATCCTCTTGGGCCTGTATTTCCTCTGCAACTAACAGGTCATTTTGCTGAGGAATGAAACATATCCTGTCAACTTAAGACAGGTAGGACTATAGGTATGTTGCTTTAAAAAAAAAAAGCATGTGGGTGTTGATGCAGTGGGCTCATTTTATAGAGTTATTTCCTTAACCTTGTGTTCCCATCAGTCACATTTTTATGTTCCCTATCACCAACATGCTGGATCAACCTCTGAACTCTAACTCATCAGACTTTTTATTCCACATTTCCATTTAGGTATCTTAATATACACAAACAGAAAACTTTGATGGTCAACCACTCACAATGTCCAGTATGTTCCACTGTGTTCCTGTCCCAGTGAAAGGAAACTCTATCCTGCTAGTCATTTATAGTTAAAGTCATGGTGTCAACCTTTCTGCTCTTATTCTCTTATGTCTGTAAATTTACTCATGTCTACCTTTAAAGTAAATCCAGACAGAATCTGCTCACTTTCCAATGCCTTCTCTTGTCTAAGACTTCTCCAGTCTAAGACTCCATCATTTGCAGACTGATTATGTTGAAAATACCTGCTACAGTATTTACTGGCTATTTCCCTATTCCCCTTTGTACTCTACTCAGCATCTCCAGCCACTCCCTACCTGCCTACAAGTACTACATAGTGAGTCCATTCAAATTAGGATTGACTGATTAAGTTACAGCTCTCGTGATGCAATCGTTTTATCTCGGAATATTCCTGCATTAACAGGAACTCTTGGGGGACCCTCATATTCAAACCATAACACCCATCTTTCATTTCTATTTCCCAGAAATAACAACTGCAAAAGGTTTGTGACTTTACGTATTCAAAATTTTAGAAATGTTTGTGTAAAAGCAAATGTATGGCAACACATATGGTCATATATATACTACTATAGAGAGGCATGCATGTTTTCTCTATCATAAGTCTCTTTGATATAATGTAGTTGCTCAAATTTTATTTAACAAAATGTAAATTTTTAGTTTGGTTTCAATCTTCTCAAAAGTGCTATTTTTCTTTAAATCTGAAGTCTAGAATAATGTGATCGTATTATATCAAGACAGCCTCTTTTATCACCTATTACAGATCACTAAGAATTCCACTTTACTGTCCTGAAAAACTTTGCTACATGTGACAATTATCTGCACATGTAGAATTAATGTAAAGCATATCCATTGGCACTGAAATATACAAACAAAACATACAAAAAAAAACAAATATATATGCTAAGTAATTGGGGAGAACTACTTGCAGAGCAATCATTTAAGTAAGCAAATTTAAATTTTTAAATGGAATGGAATAGACCTCTCTTCAAGGCAATGTGCAAATATTTGTTCAACAATTTGACTGTATCCAGAATTCATATCATATTTGTGGATATTACGAAAGAGTGTTCTAGGAAATATGGTGAAATTTAGACCTAGTGTATCTGTGAAATGTCAATAGACCAATTTACTAAAGATGAAATGAACTTGATTAGGGCATATGTTACTTGAACCCGTACTGATTTTCAGTGGCCATTCCCTCTTCTTTAATGCTTATGAAACACCTTCTCTCTCCAGTTCTGTAATTTCCAAGAACCCAATGTTGCTACCTAATGGTTCTTATCACAAAGTTACCAGTACAATTTTCTGTTTTAGAAAGCAGACTATCCTTTTGTTGAATCTATGTTTTATTTTTTACTTTTAACTTTTATATATATTTACTCTTGAGAATTCTGAATTTGTTGCTACTAGCATATCTGCAAGTTATTTCATGGTCTTAGAATGTTAATATTCTGAGATTGGAAAACATTGAATTCCAAATAGAAACACTTATTATTTTCATTTTAATTACTTCATGCCTTAATTTTCATTTAATTCTGATTACATTTCTATTACTGCCAGAAACAAAATAAATTATTTGTTCTTCCTTCTCTACTTCATTCATTAATACTTCACATTTTTCAAGATAGACACTTTATGTTTATTCTTTCACTCAATGTCACCTGCTTGTTTGACTTTAACTTACATCCTTTTAAACCACATATTTGCAATTAGTTCATTTTAACAAATCAAACACTGTAAGATTTTGTTTAAAAAGTTAACAATCTCCCTAATGTTACTCATCTCTCCCAAATATTGTTTTGCATTAGGACATTTTCACATTTTCTTATTCCAAAATTAAGGCAAATAAAAAAGTTTAAACTATACAGATATATAAGTAGTTACTTTTTTTCAGAGAATAGGACTACAATATACACATTATATGCAAATATTTATGTAAATACACACACACATATATATACATATATACACACACACACCTATTTTTGTCAAATTTTTCTACCGAATGACTTTTTATTACAACTATATATTTAGGTGTAATTTGATATAGATTTTCAGAAGTAAGCTGCATACAACACTAGTTTATTCTATATTTACAGCTACATAATAATCCCTAGGCTGGGTATACCATTAATAATTAAATATTTCTCCATTTGATTATATTTTATCTACCTCTACACTTAGCACTGCAATAAATGTTATTGTATGTGAATAAATGTCATTGTACATGTATCTATAGCGATGAGTGCTTTATTTATAGGAACATGTTTCTTAAAATGGTATTGATAAGTGAATGGACTTAGGTATTTTAAAATTTGTGGAAGGATTTGAACATTATTTATAAAATTCCTGAACACATTCACATTCCCATGAAAAATATATGCCTATTCCTAATTATGTCCTTCAAGCATTCAACTGTTCTTTGTATACTATGGTGACTTTAGCTTCATCATTAATAATTTCTTCTGATTGTGTTTAGTTTTCAGTTTCTTCTCTAATTTATTAAATAGCTGTTCAATGATTTTCATTATTTCATTAATAGCAGTGTCATTGAAAGAAGAATGGATATATGAATATTATCAATTATTTCCTGATTATAGTTTTAATGTATTCATTAGCTTTGTGGTTGAAATTATCATTGGACACATATAAATAATTTCTATTTACAGTTTTTGATGCATTGGTTACATAGAATACTATCAAGTAATGTCTAAAAACTGAAGTTTTCTTCAGATTTTTATTGTCAAACAATTATTATCACAGAAAAATAATGTAATGTGTTTTGTTATCTCATGTGTGTATGCATGTGTGTGTATGCATAAGATGTTTTTGTTACTGTTTTAACAAACCATCATAAATACCAATTATTCTTTGTAGGTGACATGAAGCAACTAGAATTGTCATATACTGCTGGTGGGAGTATAAAATGCTACAATCCTTTCAGCACTTTCTCATAAATATAAACATATACACACTATATCAGTGAGTGATTTCATTGCTAGGTTAAAAAAGGAATGAAAAAAATATATGACTTATGTGGGAATTTTTATATGAGCATTTTTAATTGCACCCCCCCCAAAAGAAACAACCTTAATTTCTATCCATAGGAGAATACTGTCATTAAATCATGGACTAATACAATACTCATTAACGATCCAAAACAAACCATAAACAAGCTGGGACGCACAAACAGTGATGAAATTCAAAAACGTGTTTAAAGGCAGCAGACAGATGTACAGTTGGACCTAGTGTGTACTGTATTACTCTATGTCATATGATTTTTCAGAGAAGGTAAATCTAATCTAGGATACTTGCAATAGAACCTGAGAAGGTAAGCAACAGAGAAAAAACTTTCAAGAAAACCACAGCTCTCTCACTGGAGGCTGCCAAGTTAGAATGCAGTGATTTATACCTATGATACAGCTATTATTACGTGTTTCACAATAAATATTCAGGATAATACTATATAACAAGAGCAGCTTATTAATGTATGGTAAGAAAATGCTAAAACCACAGCCGTAAATAATGCATTTAAATGGAACAGAATTTATTAACGAGGAAACCACTTAATTTATTTTAGAAAACTTATTATACACAGTGCTGTAAATGTAAAGCAACAATTGCAAGTGTGTAACAGCAGTGAGGTTGGATTTTTCCTCTAGAAAGCTATGCTTTTTCAGCTTTCAAGGAAGAGCTGCTTCATGAGCAGTTGCTAAACCCCTCTTAAACACATAGGACATGAAGATCTCATAAACTATGGGGAAAGTAGTCCCTGATAAGCTCAAAACTTGATTAAAACAGGAAAAAGTAGTTTAAGGAATGTTTTGTGATATACAGTGATAAAGAAGAATCAAGAAACACTGTTGTAACTCACAGGCTCAGATTTTCCAATAAATTTCTGTTAGGGCCACAGGCTCACCAGCATGAATGAAGCCACATGAAAGCGAGATAACTCAGACAACTATTCATTTGCTACTGGATAGCCATAGAGAACACTCTCCAAAATCATGCTTGCACATAATAATGTATATTTAGGATGTCATTGCTTTCGTTTAGCGTATACCACAAAATGAAAGATATATATTCATTTTGACGTTGGACAATATGCACCATTTGGGAATTTTGTTTAACTCATTAGGTGATCTTTAGTTCCCATTTCAACTACATTTTCTAAGGCTTTATGAATTTAATAATTGCTAATCATGTTTAATGTGTATTGCTGAAGGCAATAAAGGCAAAATTAATTTATAGCACAAAGAACATTAGAAGTAGGTGTGAAGAAATCACAATTTTGCTTTAATCTACTTATGATTAAATAAGGAATAATATAATACTTTTACAGAACTGTTCTACAGATGGTTTAAAATTGTATTAGAGACTACACTATGTAAAGGCTTGATTTTAAAATATTTATTAACTAGAATCCTCTAACTTACTAATAAGGATATTGTGAGGTTAAAATATTAAGTGTTCAGGGTGACTCTGGGAATGTTGCATCCAAAAATTACTGCCATTTACAGTTGTTCAAAATTTAACATCGTTTTACTCAGTGCTAAGACAGTGCAGCAATGTTTTAGAACTTCAGCATTTTAAAGGCTTTGAAATTTGTATTCTCTGAACATGTTCTGGACAGAAATATAGTTCTTAACATGGATGTAGTAACTGAATGAAAGTCTAAAACACCTTTTTTGTATACTTCTGTAACTTCATTTAAGAGGAAAACTAGATCTCCAAACATTGCATCAAATGATGGGTACCTTGTTTCCTATCTTCAACTGAACTTCAATATGCAAAGCACACACAAAAAAATGGCACTCGACTTTCCACGTGTTATCACTCAAGCTACTTCCTCTGAAATTCTAGTCATCAGAGTGTCACCTACAACATGGACATATGATATTTAGTCAGGTTTGAACATACCACCTAGTACTTATAAAGGATAGCATAGTGAGAAAATATCCAAATTAAGTAGTTTACAAGTCATTATTATTATCTTGCTGTGGGATATTAAAGTCTGTTTTCATTTGGTTATATAATTGAAAAAAGTTCTTTTTTTCTTTGCAAAGTGCAGTTTTGGGGTGAGAAATTGTGATTTCAGATTTTTCTCCCTCTATAATTGAAAAGGTTAACAAAATTAAGTTGAACTGAATATTGCTCTAAATACTATATTGCTTCTGAGAGGACTATATGCAAAATTATTTTAAATAGTTGTGAACACATGTTTACATATTTGAAAACTTTTCCTTTTCATTTTCCAATTTGTGTAAATAATTGAAAGGTTCTTTTGCTCAATTAACATAAATGGTGATTCAAAAATAATGAGGGTCCTGAGTGTTGGTCCTATTGTATTTGATGTCCTTAGGTCAAGGAGTAGATTTACAAATGGAATAAAGCAAAATTTTAACTTTCCCAGAGCTCATAGTTTAGTGGGGAAGATTAAGTAGTCAGTAACTCTAATAGATGTGATAAATTCTATAACTGTATAAACCACTATCCATTCCTGATTGTGATTGAATAATAATAATAAATAGGTGAATTTCACATCATCTTCTACATTCTTCTTCTGCCCTTAGAATTTTTGTACAGATAAATTATGGGGCATGGAAGCCAGGCATATCAACTATATCACCCTAGGAACTGTTTATTCAAATCCCTGTCACTTCTGTACCTTAGCAAACTAAGAATATGCTTCCTTAATTGTTACCCCCCCTAAATTTACCTTAAACACACAATCTGTCTTCTGAAATGTATAAATAGAAAATATGTTCCATGTTTAGTATAAAAGTATTCACTTCTGAGGAAGATGATGAAACTTTATCTCATCATTTTCTTTTTCTTTTTTTTTTTTTTAACAGTTTTACTTTAGTTTTTCATGTGGCTTCCGTTGCTCTATTGTTACAGTGAACAATAGAAGATTTTCCAAATTTCTGATACTAATATGGTAGTTTCTGGTAATAATTATAATGATTACAATTATTTTTGAAGTTTCACATAAATTTGACTAGAAAACATAAATGTAAAAAACTATAATTAAATGATATTTTGGGAATAAATCAATAAAGGTAGTGCTATAAGTTATTATAATGATCTTTTTTTGGGAGAAATTTCTTCCTGAACACTCAATAATAATTGATCATTGATGGAAGGTAGGCCTAGAAACTGAAGAATTTCTCAAATAGTAGATGAGTAATTGGACTAGAAGACAATTAAATGCCCTTGGAATTCGAATTGTGTGTGTGTGTGTGTGTGTGTGTGTGTGTATGTGCGCGCGCGTGCGTATGTGTGCGTCCATGTACTGGGGATGAACACAAGGCCTTGCAAACTGATAAGCACACACTCTGCCCCCAAGCAACACCTACAATTCCCATTATTTTATAATACCTATAAGTCATCATGGATAGTACTGATGAATTTCTATTATATTTGCATAATATTAGATACTTGTCAGTTTTCTTAAGAAAATATTTAAATAAAAATGGCAATCTTCACTTATCAGATGGAGAACTGAAATACTAGTCAAAGGACAGTTTCTGAATCTTTAAGGTAAATTGATAATATTGGACAGAGCTTAACTGCAACAGGGAAAAATAATGTCAAACACCGGTGAATTTGATTAATACCATTGCTAAAATTTAGCAATTAGGCTTTGGTTTAAGAAGAGTACTCAAGAGTACATAAAATTAGTAATAATTTCTTCAATTACCTCAGACAAAAATCAATGGAAACTAAGTTTGGGGAAAAGGCTAATGAGAAAAACCTGCACATTTTTAATTACCCCCCCAAAGTGATAAATGACTTTCATTTTAAATTACCATGTGCAATTTTTTTTTCACTCTATAACTTATATATAATGTTAGAAAAATAGCTAGTTTTTAAATGAAAAGTTTAGGCAAAGCAATTTTTTGGTACTAAGAAAAAAAGCAAAAAAGAATAAGTTTCCGTTTATTCATACTCACATTACTTATTATTGATTTCTGCTTTCCTAAAATCTGAACAATTCACTCAGTCAAGTGATATTAAGTATTGACCATTTGACCTACATTCTCATGAGGCACTGTGGAAAATGTAGAAGTATGTGACATATTTCTTGCTCTTGTGAAACAATTTATTTAAGTTAAAATTGTCAAGTGTGAAAGATATGGTTAACTGTTAAGTAGTCTACTGTTCACTTTAAATATTATGATACCAGCAAGTGATGTTATTAATACAAGAAAGTTGCATGTCTGATATGAACCCAAAGACAGAAATCAAAAGAAGTTGGGTTCAGTTTACAGCACTTCCACTTATTTTTTTATCTGTTATGTAGTACTTTAATGCCTTTGACCTTAAATTTCTCAGTCATAAAATATTGCTGCTAATTCTTATGTAAATTGTGGTGACATTGCTTATAATAATAAAAAAAACTTTATCACATAAATGTTCCTAAATGTTATTTAGGAAAACAAAATTTTCTATTTGTAAATAAGGAACATCATGTTCAAGGATCAGCTACAAATGAAATTAATTTAATTTTATTTTTCTTATAAAGAGAGCTGAACCTTAATGGCTCAGTGGTGCATGCTATAATCTTAGAGGCTTGGGAAGCTGAAGCAGGAAGATCATAATTTCGAAGCCAGACTCAGCAACTTAGTGAGGCCCTAAGCAACTTATCAGAACCCTGCCTCAAAATAAAAAATAATAAAAAAGAAACAGCTGGGGATGGGTGTATGTGACTCAGTGGTTCAGTGACCCTGGGTTTAATCCTGGTATAACAAAAAAAGAAAGAAAGAAGAAGGAAAGAACAAAGGCAAAAAGGAAGGAAGGGAGGAAGGCAGGAAGGAAAAACTACTTGAACAATTAAATAATAGTAGCATGTGTTCAGTGCATTTTCTTTTTTTAGAAGAGAATATTGGAAGATCATCCATAAATAGAAAGGCTATTGCATAGCATCAAAGCAGGACAAAGAAACCAAATTGAATTGTCCTTATATCAAATTATAATAGCTTGATGCAGCAGTGTTATTTATAGACCTAGAGTGGGAAGGGGACAGTTTCTTAAATCCTCCTTAGATATTTTCTACTAGTAATAATGCTGGAGACAGGAAAATTTACATCTGCATGATTATTATGTCTTACAAAACATTTCTCTCTACAAATAGGTCCCTTATTGAGAGAGTTATAGTAACTTAATTCCTTCATTGTGACTCTCCAGCATTTTTAAAAGATTTGGAACATTCTCAGACTCATTGGTCACCTGTCTTGTTAGGGGAGGGTTGTTAAACATTTGACCCATTTTCCCAAAGTAAACAATTCTAAACTGCTTGTATTTTTCTGTTGTTCCTATGAAATATCTATAAAAAAATTCCCCAAATCTCATAATTTTAGCTTTAATAAACAAAATAAATCATGCTTTACTTCAGCAAATTTCACAATGGAGCTTTTATTAATGATCATCATCTGTGAAATATGTTAAAATAGCAATATTTATCTAAGGGTGAGAAAGTCCTATAACTTACTTTATCTTAGGGTTGATATTTTAGGTCATTGTTTAACAAGAGTTCCAAATGAGCACAAATTTTTGAAAGCAACTTGCTTCCTCCTGAAACAGGGATATAAATGAGAAATCTAAATGTTGCTGAGAGACAAATTTTTCCTTTGTTTCTCTTCTTGTTTTCTCCTTCTTTTCCAGGTCTTCCTCTTCCTCCTCTTTCTTTATCGTCTTTCTTACTTTATTGAATTTCCTATTCGATTATCTTAAAAGTTTGACCTAATAAAAGTAAATTTGGCAATTGTAGTATATACAACCCTCATTTCTTCCCAATTTTTTGAAACAAAAATCTCTCAGAGTAATTATCATTAGGCAACAGAATTGTTATTTCCCACTACCTCAATATAGTTATTATACTGTGATACATACTATGAAATATGAGAATAAAGTAAGTTCTATGAGATTCAATATGTCCAATGTTTTATTATGTATCTTCACACTATCTTTTGGACAAAATAGAGTATTTTCTTCACATAAAAGTCTACTGTTTTTAGGTTATTATCTATAATATTTATGTTCACACATGGAAACACTTTGGCAGTAATACCTTTCTGCTTATTTTTAAAATATACTCCTTATATTATATAAAAATATGTAAAAAGTCTGTCTAATGGATCAAAGAAACTTTAACCCTTAAAAACAATGAAGCCAATTTCAGTTCATTTTCCTTTTGTAGAAAGAAAAATATCACAGAAAAGGATAGCAAATAAAATGTATTATCTCAATTTCTATCTGAATAGAGCAAGAGCTGCCATTAAACACTGATTCTTTTACCAGAGTCTTCTTATAATGAAGATTAATTATTTTCCTCAGCATCTCTCTCGAGTGCTAAGGTAATTGGATGTACTCCATCACTTTAATTTTTAAAGATAACTCTGATTTAACTAATTTAAACAATAAAGTTATTACGATAGACATTTAGAAGGTGATATTTGCCTCATTTCCATAGTTTCTAATGCCATAAAATACCACTTAACTGAATGTCTTCTTTTATGCTTTATGAGTACATGTCATTCTCAACACACAAAAGTTTTGTAATTATTTGTATTTGTGTATACTTGTGTTAAGCATTTATGATCCATTATACAAAACTCCAGAAAGTAGGGCAATACCAAAATACCAAATAATGTTAATAATAATAGTGATTATGACCTTTTGTAGAACTGAGTCACATTTTGAATATAACCAACTACAAGCAAGTCTCATGAATATGTATTGTACTTGCAATGCACTGAGATTGAAATATTTTTAAAACTAGACTTACAGTGCATCTTATATAGTAACCACTTGATTTTTTCAGCATTTCTAGGTTTCTGTATAACTCTACTCCTTGTACAATGTGAGCATCTTATCAAACAAAGGTAATTTTCTACTTGTTCTTTTTCTTTGCCGTTCAAGCAAGCCATGATCTATGTAAGAAAGATACTTCATGAGAAAGTCCAAAATTTTTAAATATAGTATTTTATGCATCAGAGGATTTTTAGTGAGAAATGCCAATGACCAATCAACTTTCTTGTGTATTATGATATAAAATTTGGTATAATCACTTCACAGGAGAAATTTTTATCCACAATGCATGAAAATTTTCTTGTGTTAAAGCATATAATCTGAATATACATTAAAATTATGGAAATTTAGAAATTTCATTCTGAAGTAATTCAATGTATTAATTCAATCAATTAGAAACCATCAGAATTATGTTAGGGACTCTGTTAAGATGTGTGATTGAAGAAGGATTGATATCCACGAGATGCTCACAACTGAGCATTTTTTTTTAAAGAGTGACCCTAGAGTAACAATTGCACCAAAGCTTTGTGCATGATTAAGGTAAAGAAATGCACTGTGAAAAACCACATATGTGAGAGAAAGAAAGCTAATTCATTTTGCAATAATCAAGGACACCGTCTGATGAAAAATATGTATTTATATCTTGAAACAATTTTAGTTACTAGGACAAGAGACCAAATATGAAAATAGAAAAGAAGTATGTACATGAAAGGAAGGGCTTGTGTTATAAATTCTAGTGGTTACCTTTCCCCTTCATTGTTAAAGCAAACTGGATTTTGTTCAGATACCTCAAGCCAAAAAACATGAAAGAGAGACAGAGAGAAAGAGAGACTATGTTCAGACAGTTATTTGTCTACTCTGATCTCCATAAAAATAATCATCTTTGTTTTTAAATGTTTTTATTAATTAGTAAGTCGTTACAATAAATGATTGGATTATGACCAGTGTTATCCAGAATATATGTATATATAGTATAGTAGAAAATAATGCATTTCTTCATGAAAGCTGCGATAGAAAATAGTTTTTCTTCTGAAATTTATGAAAAAAAATTTCATAAGGCTTTAGTTAAACATGGTTTGTAATGATATGCTTTACTGTATATTATTTGTCTACATGTAGGAATGTAGTGAGTCATAAGAAAGAAACATGTCTTCTGGGAAAAATTACTTTCCTGAGAAAATGAGAGAAGGCCAATATTTCGTCTCCTCTTTTTTTTCCAATATGGAATATGTTCGTAGTGTTGCGTTGATTTTTCTTTCTTGCATATGATGCAAGATGAGGAAAAAAAGCTAGAGTAATAAAGCAGGATGTCAGATAGCACCTTGGGACTATTGATATTTTGAGCTGCTGTACTAAACTTAGAATTATATATCTCCTCATTCTCATTATGAAAGATAATTAAATGTGTAGCTTTTAAACTACATTTGGCTGTCATTCTCTTTCTTGAGGCCAAATGCATCTTAGCTGATACACACCATGACAGTGCATTCTGTTTTCTGAGGAAAAACAAATCATTTAGTGAGATGGGAAGTTAGGCTTAATGTGGGTTTTAAGAGGAGAATAATCAGAGTCAACTCTGATGTTGACACTTTTGTGTTGTGTGTAGTGGATGAATTTGTAAAGATTTAGATCTGAGGTCAAGGGGAGAATGTAGAATGTGCTTAATCAGGGACAAGAAATGGCAACCAATATTAGGGGAAAAATTGTGGCATTGGAGACAATTTAGGAGCAATTTGGAAAGGTAATTTATGTAAATAAATATGCTCCTATAATAGCTACCTGTATTCCAGATGATACATTGTTAAAATATAAGAAGTAGAAAGGAGAGATACACTTGAAAATTTCATCATGGATGATGATTGAGATAAACAATCTAGGGATATTTGTTAAATTTCTAAATGGATATCTTGTATGTATTTCAATACATGGCTTTGAAAATCAAAAGATCAATTTCAACTAAATATACAAAAACACAAGAATCTTTATCACATAATAACAGATTTGAGTCAGGTGCATTCATTTCTTTTACCAGTACTTAATGATCAATATGTGGTAGGAGCCATTCCTGTGTGCTTAAAATAGAATACTATGAAATACATACCCTTCAGTAGTTGAACATACTTTTTTGTTGTCCTTGTTTTGTTTTGATAGCCAGGATTTAACCTAGGGGCACTTAACCACCGAGTCATATCCCTAGATCTTTAATTTTTATTTATTTATTTATTTTCTTTTTCTTTTTGAGACAGGTTTTCTTTCTCTAAGTTATTTAAGGCCTCCCTAAGTTGTTGAGGCTGGCCTTGAACTTACCATCCTCCTGCCTCATCTTCCAAGCCACTGCAACTACAGGCTTGAGCCACTGCACCCAGCTATGAGTATATGCTTTTGAAGTATAGTTGAAAATGTAAAATAGATTTAACAATTATGCAAATTCACTGTTTTCTGGAATTAGGTAACTATTATGAAAATGAAGTGGGACAGAAAATACAAAAGGGTGTTATGAGTATTTACTTATTGTGTGGGTCCATCTGTATGTATGCCTAGAGTAGACCTAATTAAGAATTTTACTAATATTTCTGATTTTTATTACTGAATAATAGTTGTACATAATATTGGGGTTCATTTTAATATAATAATACATACATGGAGTTTAATTTGCACCACTTCAGTCCCCAGTACTTCCTCTGCCCGGGCCACATTCCCCTACCTCTACTGTACTTGTCTGCTGGTCTTCCTTCTATTTACTTACACTTTTTAAATTAGTGCTTTATAGACATACACAAAGGTGAAATTCACTGTGGTATACTCATATATGTGCATGGCATAGTTTGGTCAACTTCATTCTTCAATTCTTGTTTTCCAATCTCTCATTGAGCAAAGGAAGAGGTTAGGACCAGTGCTGCTTTAAGAAAAGTATTCTCCTCTCTCAGATAATAAAGACATACACAAAATCGAGGGTGGAAGAAAAGGGGAAGGACAATGAGTTGGAGCAAATTGAACACTAGGAGAGACATACAATAGACCAGAGAATAAATGAGACAGCAACTGGCCAAGGGTCTTTGCATAGAATGGGGGCCCTGAGAAGTTAACAGTAAGATACAAAATTAGAGGTAAATGTTTATCAGGATGTGTTCTCAGTATAAACACCAGTATGATTTACATGACAAAATCAAGACTAAGCAGAATTTGGACTACAGTAATGTCTCAAAATAGTTTTAGCCAATCATTTGGGGAGCTAAAATGCTAAGGCAGTGTGTGGTATAGAATATTTTTCAGGGAAGACTCACCTTATGTCCTGCCAACAGTCAGCTGTCAGACAAAAACATTCTCAGCAACTGAGAGAATATGGCCTTCTCTCCTGATAGATGAATCTGGGCTGTGGAGTTCAGTATCCACAATAGTGCATAATAGTGCTCAAATCTCCTGGCTTCAAGCACATCCTAGGAGCTCTTCCTTGTATACTGTGGTGGAAACTTTTTCTCTGTTAGAAAATTTTTTCTGGAGAATATTGTAAGTTTAGTGAGATGAGCTTCAGCCCATACCACTACAGGTAGACCTGAACCAAGGAGGCAATCCCTGGCTCCCATCCCACATACTCTTGTGGCTATTAATGATGTATGATTTATTTTCTTGAAATAATTCTTATTTTATATATTCCATTAGGATAATTTCCAGAGGCTTTAAAGAATTTTATTTTAAAAATTCCATCTAATTTTTTTTCTGGAGAATATGTAAATTGAGTTACTTTTTGTATCATTCCAGATGAATTGACCAAATTCTTTTATTTATTATTTATTTATTTATTTTTTAAGAAAGAGGGGACAGAGAGAGAGAGACAGAGAGAATCAATTTTTATTTAGTTTTTCCACATTACTTTTGTTGCTCTGAGACTTCGTTGTGTATGTGGTGCTGGTGTTTGAACTCTTGTACTTGCTCATGCCAGGCAAGCACCATAACCGCTGAGCCACCACTCCAGCCCCACTAAACTTCTTTTAACTATCTATTTATATAGCTTTTTGGAATGCTGAATTCTGTTACCTGCCACCCAACTCTCAGTATGTTAGGATCCCTAGAAGTTACTCTAATTTTCTTTTCTTTACTTTATTGGCACCTATCTAAGAAGCTAAGGCTCCATATTCAAGGTGAAGCTACTGCCATTATTATCAGTTTACCTAATCTTTTTTTTAATCCCCCGCATAATTTATTTAATGAGATATATCAGTACACCTAATCTTGAAATGTACAGCCTTCTCCCAGTCCTGAATCATTAAATATATTCTTAATTATACCACTGTCTCTATCTCTATTATATTCTTCAATGGTTTATCAAAAAATATCTCTACTATGCCAAGATAAATTATCTAAACCTCTGGTCTCTATTTCTACTGCCTTCTCTTATTTATTTATTTTTGTATTTAGGATTGAACCAAGAGATGCTTTACCATTGGGCTGGCAACATCCCCCATGCATTTTTATTTCTTGTTTTGTGACAGATTCTCAAGATTCAAATGGTAAAGTAATAAATTCATCAAAATTAGCTAAAAAGGAATGGACAATAATAACACAAAATTTTTAAAAAATTAGAAATGCAGACTTTCAGTGAGGAGATTATTAACAGTGTTAATACCACACAAGGCAAGAAAAGGTAAGTTGTGGCTTAGGTGAATTAAATTTTGTATTGGGTTGTAGGGATTGGATGTCTTCTGAAGAATAAAAGAGAAGTAAGAAAGGATCCATAGTTAGATATTTTTCTCAAAATATTTGAGAAAGAAGGGAAGTAAGGAGATATTCAGAGGAGACCATGAAATGACATTATTTTTATTTATTTTGTAATTTTAGAAGAGGCTTTAATACATGTATAAGCTGCACAGTACAAGCAATTAAAGAGTAGATTGGAGAATGAGGGGAGACTAATGACTGAATGCCCTAAAACAGATGAGATCCAAATTTGCCTTTAACTAAACTCTATATTACTTGAAGAAATGGTGATAAAGGAGAGGAAAAAAGTAGTGCAATAAAATAGAAAGCAAAATGAAAGTGTATGTGGGCTTGATGTTCTCATTGAAAAAAAATACAACAAAGGGATAAGACAGATGGTATTGAGTCAGCAGAAAGGGTATTGTAAATCAAGAGTTTAGAGGGGCTATTTCTTAGTGAGGAAGCATTGTGGATGGGATTTGGAAAAAGTTTGTAATAGTTGAGTGAAGAAAATCACTGTTAGGAGGATGACAGACATTTCTGGCTAGGCTTTTATATGTGTTATCCCGCCCAAAGTCAGCCTGTCAGCAATAATGGGGCCAGCCTGGGAGCCATCTTTCAACAAACTACAGAAGAAGCCAAAGTGTCAGTTGATAATGTGGCTGAGGGAAGGTAGAATGATGTAACTTATTTAGATGTAAACTTCAGCCTCAAAACAAAGAAATTTACTAAAACAATGCATCAGTCTGACAGTGGCAACACACAGTCAAAAGAATGCCAATTGTCTTCTCTTCTCTTGTGTCTGCAAATGGGGAAGATATTTTCCTTTGAGGACAAAATGGTTCTCCTCAACCCAGAGGAAAATGCCTTTCCTCAACTGGGAGTTGACTTCAGTGAAACAAATGGACTATTAGGAACATCTGAAGACTTGAGGAATTTAGTTAACCTCATCTAAAAGGGGGTGGGAAGGCTTATAGTTTGAGTGATCATGCAATTGATCATTCAAACCTGGGTGTTGTTCAAAGTATAGGCAGCCAACATCGGTAACTGTGTAATGACAACAGGTTCAACTTGGGGTTTATTCTGGATATAAATTAAGCTGTTAAATTATTGTAGAGAAATATTTATGGTAAAAGATGAGTGCAAGAGTCAAGAAAATGAATTTGCAAGAAGCCTTGAAGAAAGAAGACTACTGGGCCATCTCAGACAGAAAGGAGAAAGAAAACTATAGAGCAGATTTGTACATCAGTTCTCTAAAAATTAAAAAAGTAAACATTGTTAATATGAGAGTTATTTTTCTCACAGATATCAAAAGTCATACATGAATTCAGACAATTATTTTTCTATAAATATGAATTTTTTATGTTATTAGCCAGAAGGATATTGGCGATCATCTTGGCATCCAAACATGCCACTTCTGACCCAAGGGATTATGACAAAAGTATTAAAATTCTTGTGGAGGACCTAGAGTTGTGACTCAGTGGTTTGAGTGCTTGCTTGGCATGCTCAAGGACCTGGG
This sequence comes from Aplodontia rufa, assembly GCA_004027875.1. Classification (NCBI taxonomy): domain Eukaryota; kingdom Metazoa; phylum Chordata; class Mammalia; order Rodentia; family Aplodontiidae; genus Aplodontia; species Aplodontia rufa. The sequence continues at coordinate 26,057 of PVKS010016891.1, forward strand.
TTCAAACCCCAGCACCACATACACAACTAAGTGTTGGAGAAACAGTGGTCAGATTTTAAAAAATAAATAAAATTGATTCTCTCTTTTTCTCTCTTCCTCTCTTTATCTCTTTCTTAAAAAAGTCCTTGTAGAATATCTCATGCCTGCTGGTGAAGGAAAAGAAAACCAACTACAATTTGTTATACCAGGTTTCTTAAAAATTTCATACTCAGATATACAGCTCATGTCAGAATAATTTATAAACCTTATAAAGTATTTTTATCTTATGTATTTAACAGAAAAATAGAGGCATGTATTTTAGGAGGTCATCCACATAGTAAGAGATTTTGAAACTATCTGTGGGATTATAGATAATGGGTACCTTGTAATAATTGATAACTAATGATATTATGGACATTAGTGTATAATGGAGAGAGCTTGTTAACATTTTATACATAAACCTATATCTTTTCTATATATCCATATTCACATCTTTATCTGTATTTGTCTGTGTGCAGAGCTACTGCTATTGCATTGCTATCCCTGTCTGTATCTCTATCCCTTCATTTGTATTTATAGCAAGCTATAACTATACCAATATCTGTCTATATGTCTGTCTCTCTGCCTATCTACCCATCATTTACCAACTTACGTGGCATTACGATTATGTCTGATGCCTCATAGTCTCATTACTCTATCCCAGGTTAATTCTTTAAGACAAACTTTCCAAACTCCCTTTTCCTTACTTCAGCTCTCTTTCCAATAAATCATTTAAAAATAATTATGATAAAATAAAACATACAAAAGAATAAACCTCTTTGGCCTAAAAGAGTAGTTTCAATGGAATTGATTTATTCTAAATCTTTAAGCTTAAGTTTAAATATAAAAGAATAAGTGTAAGGTAATAATTCATTAAGTACTAATGTCACCCCCAAAATATTGAGTTACCTGATTGAATTTTCTCAGGTGTACTTCTGCTGAGCTGGAAAGCACATTAAGTATTGTAGATGAAATAATTAAAGGACATGTTTTGTTTAGCTTTAGATCCTATACACAGGTGTTTCTCAGAAACATGTTTTACTGAGCCCTACTTTATGATAGATCAGACAATATTGTATGTGTGTGTGTGTTTGTGTGTGTGTGTGTGTGCACTGTCATATGCTGTGGAAAGAGCATATTATGAATTCTGTTTATGTCCTTCACAGTGCAATGGATAAAACAGTTAATTATTCAAACGACTACATAATTTGAGGAAAGAAAATTTGGGTGCTTCAAAATATATGCATATATTAATGCTGTTTGTCCATCTTCTGCATTTTGGCCCTAGAAATAAATGAAAGAGCTAGAAGATTAAGACTATCTTTCTGTGTGCTGAGCTGTAAATTAATCTATGGATACATACTCAGTTGTAAACAGAGGTAAATGGCTTATGTTGATCCCTTCTTTTTTCTATTTTCATTTTAGATAGATGATGGAGTAATCTGCAAAAATCACCATGTTTTTAAAATCATAATATTATTAAGAAGCTGTGAGTGGAATGATCTCCAGTGAATTTGTTGATAGATGAATATTACTATTTTTCCCTGAATATTATTTAATTACCACTAATTTATTTACTGCTTTTTCTTTCCAAGGGCTTTAAAACTTATTGCTTTAAAATATTTTATTCTGGGGGAAAATGCAAAAGGTAAAATTCAAGGTGGATATCCATGATCTGGTTTTTCCCCTCAATAACAAAGTTTATATCCACTGATTGATAATGTTTTGATAATGTTTCTCCCTCAACTGTATTTCTATATTCTAATTTAAAAAAATTAAAAAAAAATAAAAAATAAAATATTTTAAAGTCATTCTTTTAATTAAGAGGACTCACTTGAATTTCTAACAAAAGAATTTGTGCACCCAAATCATGTCAGACAATGTGCTAAATGCTAGAAATACAAACAAATATTTGTTCACATTGCTCTTCTTTTTTATGTTTTTTATTTCTTTTTTCTTAAAGATAGAGAGACAGTGATAGAGAAAGAAAGAATCAATTTTATTAGTTATTCTTGTGGCTTTTGTTGCTCTGACACTGTTGTGTACATGGTGCTGGGGTTTGAACCTACATCCTTGCTCATGCCAGGCAAGCACTGTAACCATTGAGCCATAGCTCCAGTCCCTCACTACTCCTCTAAAGAACTCATGGTTTAATATGGGGGACAAATATAAAAAATAATGGGAAGGTATTCATAATTATTAATTACAAACATTTAATGAAGTCCTAAATGTGTGTAAGAGTGGATGAAAACATTCCCACAAGCTGGTACCATTTCTATGTTTTTTACCATTATATACACAATTCCATGCACATACTATGTAGAGGGGTACATGTAGAGTATTTGTTGAGAAAATTGCTCAGTGATTTAGTGAATGAGGTTAGTTTTGCACTAAGTAGAACAGAGGCAGCAAGGAAGCAGTAATGACTATGCTTGAACAAATGAGGAAAGACTTCCTAGTACAAGAAATGATCGGTCTTTCAAAATACTCAGAAGCTGTCTGTCCTGACTTATGGAGGACAGGGACATTTCAGGAAGAATGAAGAACCTGAGCAGGAGATCATAGGTAAAAGATGGAATACTCATCAAAGTATGTGAGTGTATTCTCATGGCTATGGGACAGAGGGAGGAGTAAGAAGAGCTAAGGCTGAAGTGAGAATGACATGTCAACCACATGTTCCTATCTTACCATAGCATTGGACTTTCTATGAATAGTATTGCTTCTATTGCTCTATTCCATGTGACAGATTCCATAATGCAAACATGGCATATTTCCTCCTGTTTATCCTGCATCCTCAAAATCCCTCTCATCACATCACTCCAAACAGCCACTAAAAATAATGTTGAGCAGTCATATGAGATGATGTCTTATTGGCAACTGTATTATATTAAATCATTAAAGAATATTAATGAAGTATATAAAATGATGAGCTTGGCATTTTGAAAAGATCCCCTTAGGGCAGCCTGGAGGATGAACTACAGGGTTCAGATAATAGATAATAGGTCTTTTTATGTATCAGAACTTGCCAGCCCTATATTTATCTGCTTAGTCATAGAATGTCCTAAGTACTGAAAAGATTGCATTTTTTCCAAGAGGCGATTTAAGTAGAGGAGAAAATATAATTAGGTACACTTAGTACTTACAACTGTTAAATTGCTGAAGGGTGCATTTTGAATATCTTTAAATTAGATTTCTATGTATTCTTTCCAAGGAAAGAATTGCATTTTAAACTTCAGGAGGAAGAATAAAATGAATTCAACATCTCTCCAGTTTACCTTTTTCTGCTCCTCTAACCCTGACAGCAAGCTTGCTTGCTTTGATGAAACCATACTAGAGGAATATATATATATATATATATATATATATATATATATATATATATATATTCTAAAATGTATAAGAGCTTAAAATCTTAACAATCTTAGTGAATCACTCTCTTGTTCCTTTCTATGCACACTAAGCTTTTATTTTGCCTTTTTAATTGGAATTTTGTCCAAAGGGAATTTTGAGTATCAGGATACTAGTGCTTTATTTCCTTGACATGAAGAAGAGTCACCAATTCATATATAATGGGAAGAGAGGGCTTGCAGTGTGAGTGGTGGCCGAGAATCAGAAAAAGTAATGCGGTCAATGTTTACCATCATTGAATGAGAACATGGTAACAAATTTTGCATGTGTTAACCATGTGATCTGCTAATAAAGAGAAGTTCATTGTTAGCTATAATCCTATTTGGATTAATTTCACATATAGATTAAAATATTTTCAATAAGAGGGATGGAATATATCTCAGTAGTAGAGCATTTACCTTGAATGCACAAGACTCTCAGTTCAATCCCTACCATTTCCCAAAAAAGTATGTGTGTATACACACACACACACACACACACACACACACACAATTTATACACATACACACAAATATTTTTCAGTAAAATTGTACTACATGTAGAGCACAGGTACTTGACCATTATCTACACCTGTGTATTCACAAACAATATGTAGTTTAGTTCAATGCACATATATAAACATAAATTAGCTTACAAGCACTATGTTACATATGTGGTGCTGTGGTTTGAATCTAAGTCCTCATGCATTCCAGGCAAGTGCCGTAACCACAGAGCCACTGCTCCAACCCCGTATATGAGCACTATTGATCACCTAGTTCACGTAAATTTCTCTAAATTCTATAGAGTTACAGGGATGGCAAAAACAAAGAGTGATAGGATTCAAAGCCAAGAGAACAGAATTTAGAGTCACTTTCTAATGGTGCATTATTCAAGATATAATATCTCAGTGGAGGAAAGAAGCTCTAATCTAAGCTTCAGTTTTCTCTATTCGGAAACTGCAATTATAGTGTGGTTGTTAGAGTCAAATAAGAAAACCTAGTGATAGGACTTTCTAACATCTATATGTAACTATGAATATTAGCAGTGCTATTTGCAATTGGTTGCACTGGAGCCCAATTAAAAATCAGTTAATTAAGCCCAGCATAGTGGTACGCACCTATAATCCCCATGATTCTGGAAGCTGAGCCAGGAGAATCACAAATTCAAGCCAGCCTCAACAACTTAGCAAGGCCTTCAGAAACTTAGCGAGATGGGTCTCAAATAAAAATAACAAAGGGCTGGGGATGTGGCCCTGTGATTAAGCATCCCAGGGTTCAATCTTGGAATAAAAAAAAAACCCCAACTAATTGAAAGTTATCTGCTTGCAGTTCTGCCACACCTTTAGATAAGTGTTATGTTTGACTCACTCTATTAATATTTGGGAATTAAAAATAAAATCTTGGTATCAATTTCATAAATATTTCCAATTTCTAGTTTTCATGAACAAGTACAAAGATCCATGGCATATAATAAATATGCTCACAGTATGTATGAAATTATACTTTTGGTAGAGCTCATATTAGAATTATGGCTTTTCATACTGTTCTCATTCATAACCATAGTGAGGAACATTTGTCATATTAAAAGACACATCTCCAAATTTTAGTCTAGATTTTCCCAAAAGCAGAGCCTATGACAACAGCATGCACACAGGTAGTATATTGTCAAAGTGATACCAGACATTAAGTATAAGGGAGAGAGTGAGGGACACAGTGAAATACATTAGGGAAAGTGGAATGTACAAGAAAGATAGGTACTGTTACAGATACCTAATATTCAACACTGTGAGACTTTGAGATCTTTGGAGAACTCCTTAAGATGTGCTTTTAGAATCTCTACTGGGGATAAAAGAGGCAAGAATTTCTGTTGAATCAGGGTATTGGTTAAAAGTCCCTAGGCAGATATTAACTCTACTGAAATTCAGGTCAGGCATGTATGAAGGGCATGCATTTATGAGTATAAATCTCATGTTCTTGGGCATCTTTTGGTACAACATCACAGAAGCATAGAGCAAGTAGAATGCAGCATGGGTCAGAGATGAGTCACTCTAAGATTATACCTGCATGAAGTTGATAGAAACCTTTATTGAATTGGTTGTCACAGGGCTGAGTGAAGTAGAGGGAGGCTCAGAAGATTTGAAGTGATATATAAGAAGTGTCCAATACATTAAACACTTCTGTATACAATGGTCATTTCCACTTGTGACAAATCTTTTAAGAATTTTGAGTATTTATTATATTTAGCAGCTTCTACTTTGAATGAAGGAAATTCAATCCAACACTTTTAGAGTTAGATCTCAATGATATGATTTGTTGTGCTCCCTCCAAAATTTAGGGATTGCCAATGTAATAGTGTGAGTAGTTTTAAGAGGTGTAAGGTCATGAGGTCATCTTCCCCATTAATTAGATTGAGGCCCCTATAAAAGAGATGTCTTGCAGTTTTTAACTACCTTGCTTCCTTAACCTTTGGCTTTCAGCAGATCAAATGCTTACCCCTCATCTTGAACTTTCCAGTCTATGGAACTATGAAAAAATAAATATCTACTCTTTATAAATTACCCCATCAGGTGTTTTATTTTAGCAGCAAAAACATACTGACATTTGGTTTAATTTAATTCCAGACAATTTAACAAATATTCATTGAATGAATTGTTTGTCGCCATCTGGGAGGTTTATAAGTAAAATGTTAAGGGACGAAACAAGGAAGTACATTTTAGACTTGCTTTTTGTGTGCATGTACTCTTGGGAAATTAATTTGAGTTTTAGAGGATTTAGATTTCTCACCTTTATATGGGAGATGCAATCAAATAGGCTCCAATATTCTTTTTAGTTTTATATTTCTATGAATCTTATGACATAGAGTCTCCTCCAAGTATGCTATCCTGTGCTCATCCCAATATGGAACAAATATAATGTCATATAAGGCTTTCCCTGTATCCCATATGGCATATACTTTTAGATCCATTTTTAAAGCATATGTAACCTGAATCCTCCTGGCTTCATAAGCACCTATGTTTCTGTAACTGTTAAAAGCAATCCCTTGCCTTTCCACCTGATATTTTACTATTCAAAAAAGTCTGTTTGAATCAGAATCATAAATGTGTTCAAAGTATTTCCACAGTCTTCCTTAAAAGCATATATAAATGACACTGGATTTCTTGAGTTTATCGTTATAAATGTTGACCATATAATAATGCTTTATAGGTTTTCACTTTATATTCGGCCAAAGGCAATTAAAACTAGTGCTTTATATCATTTATTTGACTCAGGAAATTCTTTTTATCATTTAAAAATGTTCCATTTAAATTGTGGAGGTAAAACATTATGCAGCTTCTTATTGCTTGCTGTCATTTTGAGAGACGTAGTTTCATAAAATATTGACTTAAGTTCAAGAATGGAATTAGCAATGCAGTTTTTCAGTGCCTGGATGACAGCTAGTAGGGAATTTACTTGTGCCTAAAGATTGCTCAATGTACTGTCAAGTTTATTGGTTAATTTTAACTGTTCTCATTGCTTGCAAGTGAACTATTATAATGTCATTCTATTAGAAATTCAATGCTTCCAAAATTGCAGGCTTTTATGTTTTCTTTTTTTTCATTTTTTTTCTTACTTAAAGCTGAAATCTTTAAACGATGAGGCAAGCATGACTCTAAGAAGAAACAAGCAAACAGTTGCCAGGAGATGATTAAACACATCATACCTGTCCAGCGGTACAGCACTGTGATCACAGCGTTTTGTGCATAACTTTCAAAGCACAACAAAACTGCTGAGTGCTTGGGTACCCGTATTGTCATGGTTGTATTTCTTTTGGCAGTCAGCAACATTATCACTTGTCATGATGACAGTTGATTCTCTGGATGCTGCTTTTGACTCATCTGTGCTTGGCTTGTCCTTCTCCAAGTCTAGTGAGAATCAGAACAGTGACATGGGTTCAACCCAGGGTGACACTTTGTCCAGAAATTTTGTGGAATGAATGCTTGTAACAACTACATTTTAAAGGCACGTAAATGAAAATATGGTAAGAAAATAAGAAGGTTAAATTTGCTCACCTGATGCTTACTCTCCTTACCATTGCTAAATTTTAATAGAAGAAAATACACTGGTGCTTCGCATGTAATGTAAATTTACCTAGGTAAAATTCCAATTCTCCCATTGAATTTAGATCCTGAATTCTCTGGTTTAGTTTGTTAATCTAAGGATAGAAATAAAAATACTAGACTTTTCAATCTCTTTGTAAAGATCAAAAATTGAATGAAATGTTGTAATGTGAACATGTGTATAAACCATAAACTTCAAAATCTGAAAAAAATTTCTCAATATGTCTTAGATTTTACACATATGCACACACATAATATTTTTAAGAAATAACTTGTATTTCTCAAGTCATGGAGTGATTGCTTTATGAATTAAAAAATTTTTCAATAGTTTTCAACATTTCAGAGCCTCGATACAAAGTGCACATAAATTGAATATCTAAGATGAAACCAATAAGCTATTTAATGTCAAATGTTTGTGATTTTATAAACTGACTTTGACTGCTCAGGCATAAAATTAAGTAATTTCTATTATCCTATGTAAAATACATAATTTTTTATTAGATGATATAGAGTTACAATTGAGGGGGAAACATCAAACATTCAAGAACACATGTATATATACTTCGTTATCCAGGGCTAATTCCATATCATGGATGCCCTACTTGGGTTCTCCATGTTGCTGTTTCCCTCAGAAGAACCCCTGAGTTAAATGGATATCTCATAGAGTTCAGAGAGCACCTTCTGAGATGATTCCCCTAATTTGCATCCTCCAGTCTCCTAGGTGATTTTCCTAACCCCTCCCCCACCCTGTCCCCCAGCCCAGGCCTCCAAGTATCCTAGGGAGTCATCTCCCTATTGCAATAAGAATTATACAATTTGAAGTTATTATTACCTTAGCCATCTAACATACTGCTTCCCCATGTATTCTAGCTTCCACAGATGAGAGAAACCATTCGGCCCTTGAGTCTCTAAGATTGGGATACTTCACTTTGCATATAAAATAAATAATTTTGATGTCAAATCACCTGGGGTCAAATCTTTCAGTCCCCAAACAATGGCCAGTGGATAAAAATAAGTTTCATTGAGTAAGTTCATTAGTCAAGCCCCCAAAATGGAGTACATTTATCTTCTTGTCCTGTGATATTTGCTTCATAGCTGTTCATTAGAGGAAAGGGAGAATAAGTATAAATCCACATAAAGAGCACTGAGGTTTTCATAGTGTTGCTTAGCATACCTCTGTTGGTGCTAAACAGCTTTCCAAGAGGAATGGTGAGATACAATGTGCTAGAATTAGTTAAGACTGTTTCCTTGGCTACATAGTTATTGTTAAGGATACCATTTATTTTATTTAATTTTACATTTAAAGAAAATTGTATGTATTTATTGCATATAACATGATGTTTTAAAGTATACATACATTGTGGAATGATAAAATCTGGCTAGTTTTCGTATGCAGTACCTCACATTTTGGTAGTGAGAACACTTTAAATTTTTGTTCTGCATTTTTCAGGTCTTTAATACATTTCTAATGAGAGTCTCCATATTGTATGATATATCCCTAGAACTTTCTTCTCCAATCCAAATGAAATTTTGCATGATGTAATCAACATCTCCCCAAATGCACAATCCCTTCTTAACCACCATTTTTCTCTTTGCTGTTAAGAGACTTTTTTTTTTTTTTAGAAAGCTCATATGACTGATTCTTTCCATACCTTGAATATTGTGAATAATGCTGCAATTTACAAAGGAGTACAGAAATATCTTCAACACATGATTTCATTTCCTTTGGATAAATAACTGGGATTGACATTGATGGTCATAGTCATAATTTTTGAGGGAATCTTCATACTGTTTTTCATAATGACTGTGTTCATTTACATTTCTGCCAACAATGTACGAGAGTCTTTTTCACTACACATCCTCTCCAGAACTTGTTATATTTATTCTTTTTGATTATAGCCTTTGTGAAAGGTGTAAGGTGATATCTCATTGTGGTTTTGATTTGTACTTCTCTGATAATTAGTGATCTTGACCATGTTTTGGTATAGCTTTAGTTGCTTGTATATCTGCTTTTGATAAATTTCTAATCAAAAAATTTGCCTATTTTTAATTGAGCATTTGTTTTCTTGTTATTGCATTATTTGAATTCATTATATATTTTGAATGCTAACCTCTTAGCAGATGTTTTGTTTGCAAACTTTCTCTCCCTTTCTATAGATTGTTTTTCTATAATGTTGTTTCTGTTATTGTGCAGAACTTTGTATTTTGATGTAGTCCCATTTATTTTTTACTTTCGTTGCCTGTGCTTTTGGGTATGACATCCAAAAAGTCATTGAGACACATATCATGGAGCTTCCTCCAACATGTTTTATTCTAGTGGTTTCATAGTTTGGGTCTCATATTTAAGTCTTCATCCACTTTGTTTTTTTTTTAAATACAGGTTGAAATGAGGGTCTCATTTTATTCTTCTGCATGTGAATATCCAGTGTTTCTAACTCCTTGTTCAAAGAGTAATCATCTCTTTACTTTTTATGCATTCATGAATCCTTTTCCAATAATCAGTTTGCTATTTTCCTGGAGTCTTTATTCTGTTCCATTAGTTTATGCATTTGTTTCAATGCCAGTACCATGCTATTTCGTTACTATATCTTTGTAGTCAATTTGGAAGTCAGGTAGTTTGATGCCTCCTATCCTGTGCTTTTTGCTTAAGATTACTTTGGCTATTTGGTTTTCATGTATGTATATGTATGTGGTGGGAGGGGTTTCATATGAATTTTAAGATTATCCTTTTTATTTCTGCAAAGACTGTTATTAGTATTTTAACATGAATTATATTGAATCCTTCAGATGCTTTGGGTAATGTGCACATTTTAATAATATTTTTTCAGTCCTTGCATACCTTCCCATTCATTTCTGTCTTCCTCAGTTTATTTCATTATTGTTTTATAGCTTCAAATACAGACATTTTCACTTCCTTGGTCAAATTTATTTTTAAATAATTTAGTTTTTCATGGCTAATATAAATTGAATTATCTCTTGATTTCCTTTTCAAATAGTTCCTGTTAATGCTTAGAAATGCTACTGGCTTTTGTATGCTGATTTTGTAAAGGATATATTTTTTATAGAACACTTGTAACCTTGGTTTATATGTTCCAGTTATTTTGACATTTTTCTCTCATTAGCATGATAGAGGATTGAATTTATAATTTAAACTTACACTTTCCCAAAATGTGTTATATGCTTAATTGAATAATACTATGATATAAAATATATGTATTTATGTAAATATAATGCATTAATTTATGTGTGTGTGTGTGTATGTGTGTCTGCGTAAAAGAGAGAGAGAGACAGGGAGGGAGAGGAAGGATTCTATTTTTTTACACTTTTAAAATACAAGAGGGAAACCGTACTTATTATTCACAAGAATTCTCTGTCATTGTGTATGTGTTCATTGGAGAGTTGAAGAGTTTATAGTTTAGAAGGGAGGCTTTAGAATGTATGATAGATAATAGTTCTTTGTTAGGAATTTGAAAGATAAGAGAAAACTATTATAAGATTTCAGGATTCTTAGATATCTAGGATCCAGAAGTACAAGTTAATGGACTCCAGGTAAAGAAACATCCTAGCAGTACCTAGATTCCTGTAAATTATAAATTGGATTACCCTATTACATTCCTAAGAGAAATGCTTACTGTAGGGTGAAATTTCCATGTTCCATTTTACTTCAGCAGTCAACAGGCAAGTTTGAGCTCTACCCAAAATAAGTACTGTGTTGAGATTTAAAGCTGTATCCATGAGATCCTTCTTTGACTTGTCACCTTAAGAAAATTTAAACCCCAGTCAGATTTTAAGCCTTGTAGGCCATGAAATAAGAGTGGGTAATTAGAAAAGAATCTGATGTATGAAGAGCATACCTTCTGAATCATATTCTTTCCATATATATACTGTATATATATATATATACACATATATATATATATATCCCAGAACTATATATATATATATATGTATATATATATATATATCCCAGAACAATAATGTAAAAATGCTGTTTGTGTAAAGGATTTGACAACCATATTAAAATATTCATCATATTTTGTTCCATTCAATTAAATGCAATTGTGACAAACTTTCCTTCAGTTAATATGAGGAAAGATACACATGAAAGAGAAAGAATAAAAATACAAAACAAAATCAGCAGGTAATATTCCAGAGAAAGCTAGTCTTATGCTGGTTTTTGGTGTTAAAATATATGTCCAAAATGTGTCATCATGGGTTAGAGATAGAGCTATAATTGTCCACTGATGTTCTCTGAGCTTTGACAATAATTGAGAGTTTTTCTAATATTATTCTCAATTATCCTTGGGATTCTCAGTGATTAAAGTCTTACAATAGTTGGAAAGGAAGGAGGGACACACACACACACACATACACACACACACACACCAAAAGCAACAATAATAACTCCGTTTTCAGTCTGTTTAATGAAAGGGTTCCACTGCTAAATATGCTTGAAAAACACCTGGTTTAGTTCTAAGTCACAATAATACTTAGAGGTCAACCGATGAATCTTTTAAAGTTGTAGCTGGCTATTACTTGGAACATTTTGCTTTCTGATTGACATATTTGTATGCAAGAAGTTCACTTTCAAGGAGCAAAAGTGCCTACTATGTAGTCAGAAATGATGGTGATGTGTTAAAATTATACCTTTTGCACACTTTCTTCAGGAAAAGTGAGCATTAGGGTGTTAGACTCTGAATGTTTCCTTTTAATGCATGATGACCTTGTCAAGATATTGACAAAAAAGCAGCAGGTAAGTATATTGTGTATGGGTCACCAAGCTTTAGGCTTGTCAAAAACATGATCCACTGCTGTGTCCAGCATCATTTCTCAGCAGGAGCCTGTCTGAAGTTGTAGTACAAGAAAATGCACAAAAAAGTTGAAAAATAAAGATAATAGATTGAGCAAAATTCCTATGTGCTATCTTAATGCCTAATTAACTCATACTAAGTGTCATCATGCACATTTAAATGCAGATCTTAGCTAGAGATGATACTGAATCACAATAAGAGATTTTGGTTACCCCATCAATCATTAGAAATTTATCAGTTTTATTTCTGGTTAGGTTTTCCCTATGGCTTTTTTCTTGATATCAAAGCAATCTAAATCATTCCTATACACATTACAAGTTGAAGTGTCAATAGGTAGAATATTTTGCATTATTTTACTTTACTAAAGTTATAAAAGACAATTTTGCATTTCCTAAAATAAACTCCTTAGAGTGTCAGCTTTAAATTTAATATAAACTTGCTTCATGATTTAAAAAAAATTGTCCTTGCTCTCACAGATTTGTTAAGAACATAAGAATTTTATATGGATAACACAATAGTTATTGCTGTGATGTGCCACCCAGATTCTCCAAGAACATTTTTCCTCTTTTTCTGGGGTAGTTGCCAGCAGAGACTCCTCACTGTTAGCTTTGGAACTGATTTGGCTGAAGGGATGCCTCAGGTCCAAGATCCCACCCCATTTGTAGGGCAAAGTGCATCAAATTACCAATATAAAAGCCTGACCATTCTGCTTCACATGGGACAATTTCAAAAGCCCCTATGGAATCTGCTTAGGCATTTGCTGAGGTGATATTTACAGCCTAACTTCTCCCTGCCCAATTCTGCTTCCTTTCCCTTCAAAGGTATTGATGCCAAGAGAACTCCAAAAAAATTCTTGCGCATTCATCCACCTCTGAGTTTCCTTGTTTGAAAAATCAATTTCCCACAAAATCCATGAAAATTGTATGTTGTTACTATTATAGTAGTAAGTATTTGTGAACAGTTTGCCAGGTCAATTCAAAAACTACATGTTCCCATTGGACCTACTTTTGGAAAAATAACATGAGCTCTCACTATATTGTTTGAGGTAATAAATATTATTAAATTTTAAAAGCTTAAAATCTTCATATTTGGGGCTAGAGCAGTGGCTCCACAGTTGTGGTGCTTGCCCAGCATGCACAAGTACACAGTTTCAAACCCCAGCACTGCGTACACAACTGCGTGTCGGAGCAATGATATCCATGTGAAAGACTCAATAAAAATTGATTCTGTCTCTCTCTCTCTCTCTCCCTCACTGTCCTTCTCTCTTTAAAAAATAAAATCTTTATATTTCACTTGCCATTATTATATTTTAATTGTATTTTTTATTATCTACTTCATATCACTGTGTTGAAGATCAAGTTTGAGATAGAAATGTTTAAAATCCCTGTAAAATACAAAGAGCTAATACAGTAAAAGACTTGCTTATACTAATAATAACACAGATGTTTGGAGAAAATTTGTTTTCTTCATTCTTTTGTGTATTTGAAAGAATTTTTCCTTGATGAAAATTTAAAGGATTTTATTATAATTTAAAATATAAGTGCTGAATTATTTGATTAAAAGATAACAAAGTATGTCAGTATATTTTTGATATCATGATACTCAAGAAGATTATTCCTTTTGGATTTGCTTGCTATTTTATTATTGAATTTTTAAAATAATTTTACTTTAATTATTTTAATGTTTAAAATAGTGATAATTCCTACAGACATAAAGAATGTATAAGTGTATATCATGTTATGATAGGAGAAAAATTTAAAGTTATTGGCAGTGAAATGAAGGAATGTACATATACTTAAATATAAATTAGCTAAGTTACATTTTGAGAGATTTAAAATAAAAAGCAAAGTGAATAAGTTGAATTTCTGGAGTCCATTTTATGAAGTGTAACATGTGTACCTAACATATATTTAAAATTAAAGCATCTTTTACTGATAGAGCTTTTAAATTATGGCACAATATATAATACAGAATTTATAACATTATCCATTAAGCATACAGCTTAGTGAAATATCATTCACATTGTTTACAACAATCAACATTGTCCATTTGCAGAACTTTTTGATCATCTCAAACTGAAACTTCATATCTGTTATATAATAACCAGCCAAGTTCCATCACCAGCAGCTCTATGAATTTGGTTTCTAGGTACATTATATTAAATAAAATCTTCCATAATTTTTTTCCTTTTGTGACTTCCTTCTTTCATTTAGCATGATGTCAAAAGTTTATTCATGTTTTATTATGTATTATATTTTCCTTTCCAAGGATGAATAATATTCCATTCTTTGTACCACATTTTGTTTTTTCATTTGTCTGTTCATGGACATTTTGGTTACAATCACTTTTAGTTATTGTGAATAATGATCTATGAATATTTGTGTACAAATTGGATGCTCTGTATAGAGCTAGTTATTCTGTTATGTCAATATTCTGTTTTACCAGAATCCTACAGTATCTAATGAAGCTGCTTTTATTATGACTATATGATGAAGGTTGCTAACTTCCAATTAGAAAAACCTGAGTAGCAGCATGTTCTCCTCTAGATATCTGCATCTCCTTTCATTGGCTAGGTAGCTTTATAAATAGATTAGGTAATCTGAGTCTCAGTAGATGCATCTGAATAGCAGAACAACACCTACCTCATAGGTCTATTATAAGAGTTAAATGAAATAACACATTTTCTTAAAAGAAAAAAAAAACAGTACACTCAGAAATCTCAGTACTAAAGCACTTGTCTAGTATGCAGGAGTCCCTGGTTTCAAACTTCAGTACTTCAACAAAGAAAAATAACGGCAAATGAGTAAACAAACTTGTAGCACTTTAGTCAGCAAATGTTACCCAGAGTTATAACATTCATAGTACACAATGCTGTCAAGTTTCCTGGAATGATGTTGGAACTTAAGCACCACTGTGTGGGGGAGTGATAAGCAACGCATTACAACCAGCATATGGGAAATCACAAATCAGAACAAATATTTTATGCTGTCTTTTGTGTTCTCAAAAATCTTCTCCCAAACTCTTTGAGTCATTTAAATTTCCTTTGATTCTGAATCATTTTGTGTACTCTGTTACTAATTAAAATGCTAATTCTACCCAAATAATGGGAAGAGGCAGTGGATACATTAAGAACATGAAAGGACACACACACACATGCGATTTCCCTCACACACACATGTGATCTCCCTCACACACACACACACACACAAGCATGCACAGTAAACATCCTGTATTTATACTCACCCATTTGAATCTGAGCCTTAATAATGAATTGACTGCTATAAATGGGTCACTGAATATCACCTTTGAAAAGAAAACCGAATTTAAGAACTCTAAGAAAATAAGTATCTCATTAAACCCTCACCATCAACTGTTACTGTATTCATGTATCGTTGCTACTCTTGCATATTTCTTAATAGCACTCTACGTTTGGACTAGATACACTTTCATTAACATTATTGGTACGCATGATAATGAAATGTCAGACATAGTTTCCCTATGTTTGAAATAATTTCATGGTTATGAGCCTAAGGGTTGATTTTTAACTAGTGGGAAGAAGTATTTAGAATAACAATAGAACATGGATAATGATGATTTTATGGGATAAGATACCAAAAATACTCCATTGTCTTTTACTGGAATTTAAATCTAAAATCATATAAATTAATTAAACTATATCTACCACACAGTATAACTAATTACAACAATGTAGTTAATCATACATTGATTATCTTTAGAAAACATTAAAACAAAGGCAGTAATTCAATACTTTAAAAAATCATCTCAAATTTGAATTTTCATATATCTTGCTGTAATGAGTTTAAAATACATACAGGATTGTTAAAAAAAGTTGTCTTTTGTTTGGAGAAATCTGAATGAAGTCATATAACCATATAGTAGTCAGCTGAAGTGCTTATATTCTACGATTTTATGTTTTCTTTGCATTCCACCAGTATTCAGGAATTGAAATAACTTTTGGTCCAGGAAGAAATGAAGGAAAAAAAGAAAAATTGAATTAGTATCCTTCTATAATTCCCATCTTTCCCCCCAATACAAAGACAAGTTTCAAAAATCCAGTCTTCATTTCAAGAAGCATATATATCCCACATACAAAGATGGATAGAAAAGTTAGTTTGCTTGTATTCTTTAGTCAAAAGAAAATTTAAAAAATATTTTGAAGCAAAAATACTTTCAGTGTAATAAGCAACAACAACAAAATGCAACAAAACTCTAACCATAGGCCTATAATCTAAATATTTAGATGGATATTGTGGTTAATTTTGTGTATCATTTTGTTTTTTTTCCCACATTTATTAGAAGTATATTGCGATACAGGATACAGATGAGGGGGAAACATTGTCAAAACTGTAGCAATCAATGTGTATAAACTTTGTTAACCAGGGGTAATGCTAACACATAGATAAGCTACTATGGGTTTCATCTATTGCAGTTTCCCCCAGAAGAACTCATATGTTAAATGGGTATCTAGTGTAGGAATAACATCGGTTTCTGGGATGGTTCCCCCATCTTCCCAATCACCAGACTCCTATGAGTTCTTCGTATACCCTCCCCCCTCCCCATCCCCTTCCCTACACCTCCAAGTTAACCTAGGGAGCTTTTGACCCTGTTGCATTGAAAGTCATTCAGTTTGAGGCTTTGTTAGGTCAGCCGTCTGTCCTACTGCTTCAACATAAATTCTAATATCAACAGATGAGAGAAAC
>PVKS010016892.1:0-43193 GCA_004027875.1 Aplodontia rufa
AAAAAAAAAAAAGTTTAGGGCTGGAGCAGTGGCTAAGCAGCTGGAGCACTTGCCTGGCATGTGAGAGGACCCAGGTTCAAACCCCAGCACTACATACACAACTAAGAGTCTGAGCAACAAAACCAGACCAAAAAAAAAACAACAAAAAACAAACATTGATTCTCCCTTTCTCTCTCTCTCTCTCTCCCACTGTCTCTCTTCAAAAAAAAAGAAAAGAAAAGAAAGGAAGGAAGGAAGAAAGGAAGGGAGGAAGGGAGGGAGGGAGGGAGGGAGGGAGGGAGGAAAAGAAAAAAAGTAAAAGAAAAAGAAATTCAAAGATTCTACAACCAAGTAGGGGCAGGGCACATTCAAGGATCAGATCAACTATGAGTCCAAGGTACCTGGAGCAGTGTTGGAAGAATGCCACAGGAGATGGAGTAAGGAAAGAGATGGGCAACAGATCATATAAGGTCTTGGAGGCCACTTGAAGGCTAGTGGTCCTTTTTCTAAATGAAATGGGAAGTCACTGGATTTTGGAAAGAAGAGTGACATGATCAAGTAATATTTATTTTAAAAGAAAACATAGCACAGTTCCTGGCATTGAATAAATAGATTTCAGCTCTCATAACAAATCAAAAGTATCTCAAAATGTGTTAACATCTGTGGACTGCAAATGGCTAAACAGTTCAATGAAATGGACGCATGGACAGGGTACCATAAAATGGGACATGGCAGAAGAAGGGATTAATAACAAACCCAGTCCCCTTGGTAACTGCAGAAAAATGGCTGGGAATCTTCCATTAAGGGAGTGCCTTAGTCTGTTTTACTTTAGTCAAGTAACACCTTGTAGTTAACAAATATTATTTTATATATGCTAGATATAAAAACAAAAAATACATGGAATTATCTAAGGTCAAAGGAATCAATTACACTCAATGTAAATTAATTAGTTCACTGCCCTTGCAATTAATTATTTATACCCCAGTATTTTATTTGTTTTATTTTCTATCTTCAAAACTAGTTCTCTGGGACTGGAGTGGTGGCTCAGTGGTTACTGCGTTTGCCCAGCATGCACAAGTACACGGGTTCAAATCTCAGCACCCACGTACACAACTAAGTGTCGGAGCAATGAAGGCCATGTGAAAAACTAAAAAAAAATTGATTCTCTCTCTCTCTCTCACTGTCCTTTTCTCTTTAAAAAATAAAAAAAAAAACTAGTCCTCTATTAGTTAAGAGATGAAGTCACCATTTCACAACAGGATACAATCTCTGGACATAATAATAAATTGTGAACTAAAAACTTGAAATTATATATATATATATATGTGTATATATATATATATATATATATACACATACACACACACACACACACACAATCTAATTTCGACAAAACTAATCCACTATTTATGTAGACTTTTGATTTATTCAGTGCTTTCAAATGCATTAGCTTTTCTGGACTTCACAATTCCCAATGGAAGAAGTAGGTACGAGGACCACTTTAAAAAGATAAAACTCATATTCAGAAGATTAACAATATCGCTCCATGAGCCCAGCAACTGTCATATTCTTTTCCTCTTTACCACATGTCTCAAAAATGAGCTGCTTCCTAAATACAATGTCGTATACCCTAGTACCTTCACAGTGTTGTGAATTTCAGAGGTCATTAGGTTTCTAGCCGCCACAATCACATCCTGGCACTTCTTGTTAGCAAAATGAGAATTGATATTACGAGCATATTTCAGCAAATCAGTAGTATCTCCTTTTAAAAACCTCATCTCCTTTAGGGCATTTTCAAATTCTTCAGTAGACTGTATGATCTGGGAGAGGAAAGCAAAAGTAAAAAGAAGAATTACATATACCTCAGTATGCGTGGAGAATTGGTTCAGGATCCCTCTTAGACACTAAAATCCATATCTGAGTCCTAAATATAAGTATAATAATAAAGGATGTGCATATAACCTACACACATCCTCCTGTAAACTTTAAATCATCTCCAGATTACTTCTAACAATGCAATGTAAATGCTATGTAAATAGTTGCTATACTAAATTATTTAGGGAATAATGACAAGAAGAAAAGTCTTTATATATTCAATAGAGATGCAAATATTTTCTATTTGTAGTTGGTTGAATCCATAGAAGCAAAACCCACAGATACAAAGGATCAACTGCACATTGTATTCCCTTTCAGTGTAAAAGTTTCAAATCCCATGCCGAGAAAACAAACAAGATCCAAAATGGCCATTCTGGTTTAGAGCAAACTATCAGTTACTAAATTTAAAAATATAGTTTTCAGGGGTTGGGGATTTAGCTCAGTGGCAGAGCGCTCTTGCCTAGCATATGCAAGGCCCCAAGTTCAGGCCTCAGCCCTGGGGGGGATATATATATATATATATATATATATATATATATATATATATATATCTTTCCAGGCTTTCATTAAGAATATCTTCAACAGAAATTTCTGACTCTGGTAAATATGCAAAAATATTTAAAATAAATATACTTCTAAGAAAACATTAAAAAGAAGTAAACAAGTTTCAGACAAAAACTACTAGAACTAATACAAGCATAAAAGAATAAAGAAAATACACTTAATAAGACAACATACTTCCCCAAAGAGGTAGGCAGTCAGAAAAGAAATTATGTTATACAAAATTTGTCTCTACTCTATATTAATAATTTTCTTCAAGGTATAACCAAAGAACAAAAGAATCTGAAAAGAAAAACAAAAGAGCAACAGGAATCAATAGTGTCCCAAAACCTGTGATATCTCTGCTCTTTACCTCCTCATATTGCTGTAGCTTGCTGCTATTTGTTGGAATAGAATAAACCAAGCAGTTTTTGATGAGGCACTCAGATAAGTCCTCCCAGATCACATCACCAAGCATCTCAGCCAATATGATCGTAGATGCTTTTTCAATTTCTAGGTCATTGTCAAAAGGCAAATCTGAATTCAAAAGAAAAAGTTTCAAATAAGAAACCATTTGTAATCCTGATTTATTAAGTTCCCTAGTTTTCTAGAATTCAATTTAACTGGAAAGAAACCACCCAGATAACTTTACAGCCATCTCAATGCATGACACACAATTATGATTATTTCATTTTCATTGCTCAACTGAATTCTGTATATTAAATTGTATATACACAATTATGAGTACAATGCATGACACACAATTATGATTATTTTATTTTCACTGCTCAACTGAATTCTGTGTTCTAAATCACAGCTTGTACTCTATAACAATAAGGTATGCATCATCTACATTGTAATCACCTACTTTTAAACCACTGATCTGATTACATAAGCACTCAGAAGTTCTGCACTCAAAATTAAAATCAGAATAAAATCCCACTTTTATAAGGAATAAACATACTTTTTCATCTCTGCATAGGATCTGTTTATATTAAATATTAACAAATACTTTATCTTAAGGCTAATATCTAGTCTACTAAGCATATTTTAATGTACCTCTTCTACAGTTTATCTCATGGTAGTTTTTCCCAACACATTTTGAAAATGTTATATTTAAAATATCCTATTAATTTCCAGGTATGGTGGGCACACACCTGAAATCCCAGTGACTCAGGAGGCTGAGGCTTAGAAGACTGCAAGTTCAAGGCCAGGCTTAGCAACTTAGGCCCTAAGCAACTTAGCAAGACCCTGTTTCAAAATAAAAAATAAAAAGGGCTGGGGATGTAGTTCAGTGGTTAAATACCCCTGGTTTCAATTCCTAGTACCAAAAATAAATAAATAAAATATCTTACTAATCAATTAAATAATACTTAAAAATCAATGGTCAGTGTAGAAAGTAGAGGAACAATAAAAGGGACCTATTTTGGATCTGGTTCTGATTTACCAAGAAAGATCTTAGGGAATAAATATCTTTGAAGAAGATGACCATATTACCTCCAATAGCTTACAGCGTCTAAAGTCTAGGCTTACATCATACAATACAATAACGGCCAGTCACATTTTGCTACTGAGCACTTGAAATGTAGGTAGTATGGCTGAGGAACTATTTTTTTAACTTTAATTAATTTAAATTCAAGTTTTAAAATGGAAGCAGGGTGTGTGGTTATAAAGAAATAGTACAGGTAAGCCTTGAGGCAATGGAATACTTCTGCATCTTTCTTTTTTTAAGTACTGGAGATTGAACCCAAAGGCACTTTACAAATCAGCTACTGAGTCTTGCCTCAAACTTGCAATCCTCCTGCCTCAGGCTCCCAAGTATCTAGGACTAGAGGCAAGCCTGGCTTAAAGTGGACAATCGTAAGAAACATTTTCAGCAAAATTAGTCATCAGAAATCATAATGTTCAACAACAACAAAAAAAATTGATTTCAAAAAGATCTGAACTTTTTAACTTTGGCCAGTTATAAAATGATTTAGATTCTTATGCCAAGGAAAATCATTTTTAGGGGCTGAAGTGGTGGCTCAGCAGATATGGCGCTTTCCTGGCAATGTGCAAGGACATGGGTTCAAACCCCAGCACCACATACACAATGAAGTGTTAGGGCAACAAAAGCCATATGAAAAACTAAATAAAATTGATTCCTTCTTTTTCTCTCTCTCACTGCCCCCTCTCTCTTTAAAAAAAAGAAAATCATTTTTAGATGAAGAGATGGCAAAAGAAACTATTACTTCAGCTAAATTTTCTTAACTAATTATGACATAAAAATATTTTTTAAAACGTGCAATATTTTTTATTAAGCCAACAATACAATATTGTCCATAAAACATAAGATCTCTCTGACAACATCAAAGATCAACCAATTCAATTTGTGAAAAATCACAAACATTTTTCTTTAGCGTTAGATGATACTTTAGGTACATTTTATCTAGTAGGACTTCCAAATATACAAAGAGATACTATCTATTCAGTCAAAAACATCAATCTTCTGACATAGATATTTTTTGATCCTTTACATCTATCAAAGAAAATTCCATCTAGATATTAAAAAATTAGTTTCTATCACAACAGTGTCCTAGTGCTATGATTCCCTTATTATTTCACTCCATTGCATGATAAGTATTTGTGGTAAGTTTTTTTCTGAAACAGATTCTATGAACAGTCTAATGAATACAGTTGTTAAAATCATTGTTTATAAACATGCAAACACTATAAATTATCCCTGGCTTATGAAAAGAGAAGACAATAAATATAATGGATCCTGGGTTCTTTAATGCTCGTTGAGTATGCAAGAGTTTTAGATAGATTTATTGCACTATTATCTTCAAGATTTTCTTAAAAAGGAATGCTTGCAAATACTTAAATAATCTAAGATACAAAATGGCAATATATTTTGTTTTCCTACTGCTATTACATTATACACAAACAAGGAAATGTGAATTTGACAAATTATATATATAAATATATATACACATACATAAATACGGACTTGCATAGGACTAAACTCTGTCCCCACAAAACTCATATTTTGATGTCCCAACTCCCAATGTGACTATGTATTTGGAGACAGAGCCTTTAAAAAGGTAATGAAGTGGCATAAAGGCATAACACCTGTAGTCCCAGCAACTCAGAAGGCTGAGGCAGAAGGATAACAAGTTCAAAGCCAGCCTCAGCAACCTAGCTTTGCTAGATAATGTCTCAAAATAAAAAATAAAAAGGGCTGGGGATGTGGCTTAATGGTTGAGCACCCTTGGGTTCAATCCCTGCTACCAAAAAAAAAAAAAAGAAGTAATAAAGGTTAAATGAGGTCATTAATGGTAAATCCATGATCAAATATTACTGGTGTCCTTATAAGAGGAGGAGGACACAACAGAGATGGAAGCACCATAAAAAAATGTCACTTGAGGTACGGCCAGAAAGCCACAAGTCAAGGAAAGAGGTTTCAGGAAAAAACCAAACCTGCCAACAGAAGAGAAATGAAGGTAAGTATAACTTAGAACTATGTCATTCAAAAAAAAAAAAAAAAAAACTAAGAATGCTTATATTGGTGATAAGATTCAGAGAAAATAACAGTTATTGTCAAGAATTTGAAAATCCATCATGTGTAATAGAAATGAGTTGTTCTGAATGGTTCCATGTTAATAGAAATAACAATAAAGCAGACACTGCAAGGAAATATATTTTGAATAAATTTTAAAAGAACTACCTTAAAGATTAAGTTTGCAAAAGGGGCTTTAGGGTAACAGTATTTAGTAAAGATGGATGATGTAAGTTTTAAAAAACAAAATCCTTTAAAAAAAGAAACCGCTTCCAGGTACTCAGTTGCCCCACGTCAGGATGGAATACCTTACGAGAGTGAACTCCCTTCTCACTAAACGTGCTCAAGGTGTTAACTGACCAACTGAAGGGACGATAAAGAGAAGATTAAAGCATCAGAGGTATCTCTCTTGATTCTTTACAATTCTTGAATGCGTTACAACTTTGTCTGTATCTTATTAAAATAGTTTTTGGTTTTGGTAAGAGGGGTTTAACCTAGGAGCGCTTTACCATTCAGCTATATCCCTAACCCTTTTTATTTTTTATTTTTGAGACAGTCTCACTAAATTACTGAGGCTGACCTCAAATTTGCAAGCCTTTTGCCTCAACCTCCTGAGTCACTGAGATTAAAGGCATGTGCTACCACATCTGGCTAATAAAAATAAAATTGCATTTCTCTCTAAGTGAAGAATATAGGAACAAGAAAAACTACCATGAACTTCAGCAATTTATGTAAGGCTTAGGGTTTTTTCCTTCCTTCCTGACAAAACTATACAAAAAAGCCAGGTACGATGGCACATGCCTGTAATTTCAGCTACTCAGAAGCCTGAGGCAGGAGGACTACAGGTTTTAGAACAGCCTGGGTACTATAGTAAGACTCTGTCTCAAATTTTAAAAAAGAGTGGAGCTACAGACTTGTTCAGTGGTAGAGCATCCCTAGATTGTATCCCTGGTACAAATAAAAATGATATAAGAAATTTCCTGCTTTGACAATAACTTACTTATATATATAACTAAACAGTATATGACTGTCAGGGAACCCTATAAACAATAGCAGCAATTTTTTTTTTTTTTTTTTGGTGGCATGGGGATTGAACCCAGGAACATTCTACCTCTGAGACATATCCCTACATCCCGTCCCTTTATTTATATATTTATTTTTTTTAACTTTTAGACAGGGTCGCAATAAATTGCCCAGGCTGGCTTCAAACTTTCAATCCTCCTGCCTCTCAACTCACTGAGATTACAGGCATGCTACATCAAGCCCAGCTACAGCATTTCTTTATTTTCTCCAGAGCCAGAATGCTAGCTGAACTAGTCAACAAAATGACTAAGAAAAGCAAAATGAAGATAAATCAAATAGATTAAAAAACAACAGTATGAAAATAAAACACCAGAAGAAACTATTTTTAATAGGATAACAACAACAACAAAAAAAGCAACAACTGGTTGTTTTGTTTCTAGTATGAATAAAGATCTGATCAATACACTAAGCTGAAATGTAACATATTTTCTATTTTAAATCAAGTTTGTTTATATGAGATTAATGGAATTTTCCCACTGAAACAGGTCAAACTGCATTTGGTTAACTTCTCCTGTAATTAATACAAGATTCATAAAATGTAATGTAATTAGAAGTTCAGTGAGATAAATAGATCCTGGAATTCAACTAAAATAAAATTACATACAGAATCTAGAGTACCACTTATGACCAGGCTTGTCAATATAGGGCACAGAAGAAATACAAAATAGGTAAGAAATAAGAAGATAATACTTTGTTCCTACGGCATAACTTACTTCTGATTCTCCCTTCAGTCACATTATGGGCTCTTCAACTTTAAAATAATGTTTACTTTTAAAAGCAATATTTATTTTTCAAAGTGTAAAGGAACAGCTTTGGGGATACACACCTAGAAGCTGTTTCTGGAGGACTTCTAGAACCAGTCGGATCTTTTCAAAAACTTCAGATGGTGATGGATGTTCCAAGTCAGTCACCAGAGATTCAAAACGAACAATAACTATATTAGGCTGGCTTTCTATCACTGCATAAAGGGATGGGCAAGATGCCAGAGGCCTAAGTACATACTTCAGTAGCATCTGACCTGAAAAATCATATGAACATTCATCAAAAATCACAAAGAAATTTCTAAAGAGTAAGCATGCAAAAAAAAAAATTTTTTTTAACCTATCTACATATATTTTAGCCTCACAACCAAAATACATATACTATGACACACACTGCAGGCTTTCCCACGTAAATTTTTCTGATTTTCAGTTTATAAAAAAATAAATAAATAAAAATTAGGTTTTGTAAAAGGAAAAAAAGAAAGGATACAAAGGATACACGCCCTTTATAAAAAGCGTATTTGTAATAATTCCCTTTGATGAATCATGAGGCAAAACGCTGCCATAAATACTCTCCAGAAAATATTTTATAATCTTCTTTGTTATCCTGTTAATATTGGGCCTTCTGAGACTTCAATGTGAATGAAACAAAGCATATGATTTACCAAATGATTTAAGTTTAGTTTGTAGTTCTCCAAGAATAGAAAATGCCAAGAGGACAGAACTGATGGACGGTGTAAGGGTCTTCTCCTCTTTCTGGGACTGTTCAGTGCATAAATGAAGTTCTGTTTGCAGGCAAGATTCTAAACTGCTGGTATCTAAGAATAAAGGGAAAAAATTATCAGTTGCTTAAGCAATACATGATGATCCCACTTCTACTCCTCAAAGACCATGCTCTACTAAAATTTCTAAACATATGGCTTCAATACCACATACTTCTAATGCAATAAAATATAAATTATAACATGCATGTCATTGGCATCACTTTAAAACAGGAAATTACTTTCTGTATGTCCAGAGAAACAAATCAGTTGCAAAAGAAAGATGAATGCCTAAAGGAAATGCTTATTAAATATATGTTGAATGACTGAATGAAAGCAAAGAACAAAAAATGAGTTCCTAGTTCTATAGACCTCCTCTTCCATGTTGTTTTTCACCAAGAGAATATACTTGCCAAACAAGTTTAACAGGTAGAGTGTGTTATAACAAAGTTCAACACACCTGCTATCGTCTCTTAATTTACAGTCTACTAGGGAGTAGAATCCAAAATTTTCTTCCTAAACTTCTACTTTCAAAATACCTGATATATACACGTAGGCCAAAACGGATTCAAGAAAGGAAGGGACAGGGGGAGAATGTGGGGTTTCTCTTGAAATACTCCAAATTTCAAGACCCAATGTTGGAAAATACACCAAGTGCAATGGCTTATCCTTTATATATGTCTTCTGAGGTTTTCTATATCAAAGGTGCTCATACCAAAAGGTAGGCAGAAGGGGCTGGAGCAGTGGCCAGCAGTTGCAGTGCTTGCCTGGCATGCAAAGGACACAGGTTCAAATCCCAGCACCACACACACAGTGAAGTGTCAGAGCAACAAAAGCCACATTAAAAACTAAATAAAATTGATTCTCTTTTTCTCTCTCTCTCTCACTGTCCCTCTCTCTTAAAAAAAAAAAGGAAAAATAAGAGGTATACAGAAGAGTTGAGAGTCAAGTAGCATAAATTAAACCCAGGGGCAGAATAATATTACTTCTTCATCTTTAAAAGTGAACTCTTGGGGCTGGAGCAGTGGCTCAGGGGTTACGGCACTTGCCTGGCATGTGCAAGTACACGGGTTCAAACCCCAGCACCTATGTACACAACTAAGTGTCAGAGCAACAAAAGCCATGTGAAAAACTCAATAAAAATTGATTCTCGCTCTCTCTCTCACTGTCCTTCTCTCTTTAAAAAAAAAAAAAAAAAAAAGTGAACTCTTGATTTTGTCACTATATTTTCCCCAAGGACTGAGGAAAAAAACTGAGCCAAACCCCTCTCCTACTCATAGTCCCACTTGCTCTGCCCACCCCCACCTTTTCTCCTCAGCAGGAAAGAGAATGGATAAATGGCTTCCTTATCTTTCAATTGAAGGCAAACTTCTGGGATTAGGTCTGTTGATAACAGGTATATTCTACAAGGCAACAGAAACAGTATGATCTCAAACTGCTACCACCTCCTCCACAGCACCCTCACCACCTAGACTCCAAGCACCAATCACCCATCCTCACTTTCCTAGGTAAAAGGACAAAAAGAAGGATGTAAAGTAAGGAAAGTAAGGGCACTTTAGGGACTCAGTCCTAACAAAGCATCTTATTTAACATGAAGATTCAGTACAGACTTGGGAGACTAATACATGAAACTTTCTCATCTTCCAATACAAAATATTTAAAATATACTCAGAAGTCAAAATGATTCAGGCAGATTAAGCAAAGCAGTCCACCTGAGGTCAGAAGCACCTTTTGATGGTGGGAACTTCCATACAATCAACTTCTGCCACTCTTCTCCAAGATGATAAAGTATGTTCTGTTTCTGTATTGTGAACTCCATGCTGAGAGATTTCAATATTTTTAAATCAAAGCATTTTCTGGATTTTAATAACTTCAAGCATTTCTGTGCCTGGTAGTGAAATGGAAGCATTGTTAAACACTCCATCTGGACTCAGAGCAATCAGAACATATTTATACAATAATAAAGAATACACAGAACACAAAACATACTAAGAACAAGAATGGCATTAATTGATTATGCTTTAGAGAAAGCATTTAGTACCTGTTCCAGATGCTGAGCAGCAGTGACATACTTCTTCTCTGCTAATGCACAATTATATTCTTCAATAGCAGTAGAAAACTGAAAAGAGAAGTCCAAGTTAAAAGTATTTTGTTTTATATATCCTAGTATTTCAAGTTTTTAAAAATATGAAAAAGGGGGCTGGAGCAGTGGCTCAGCAGTTGGAATGCGCCTGGCATGTGCAAGAACCCGGGTTCAAACTCCAGCACCACATACACAACTAAGTGTTGCAAAAACAAAAGCCAAATGAAAAAACAAATAAAATTGATTCTCTCTCTCTCCCCCACTCTTTAAAAAGTAAATAAATAAAATAAAATAAAAATATGAAAAAAAGCAAGGTACAGTGGTGCTTGACTATAATCCCTGTGACGTGGGAGGCTGAGACAAGATCACAAGATTGAGGCCAGCCTGGGCAACTTAGACCCAGTCTCAAAATAAAAAGTAAAAAGGACTAGGGATGTAGCTCAGTGGTAAAGTACCTCTAGGTTCAATCCCCAACACCAAAATAATTTGAAAATAAAATAAAATATTTAGTCAGTTAATATGCACTGAACAATGAAAACAAGTAGGAAAAAATAACTTTCTCACCACCAAAGCACTAACATTTAAGCTGAGTTTACTAACCTCTTGAAGCTGTTTGAGCAAACTCAGGACTACTGAGTCTCTTTCCAACTGTTGTTTCAAGTCTGAAAATTCAGCAGTTGATACATGAAGATCACGCCGGACCTAATTCATACATCAAAAATAAGTACTTTTAAGTGATACCACACCTAGGAAGTAAAACATTTACAGCTAATCAATAAGTTAGTAGGTAAATATAATTCAAGTTGAAATTTAAATGCTAGTCTCGAATGCAGTAAAAATCACAGAAAGTATTAGAAGAGGCCGTAGAGATCCACTTAGTCCAAACCTTTATTACGTGCAAGAATACCCATTCCAGTCAGTCCTGGGGGTGCATGCCTGTAATCCCAGTGATTAGGAAGGCTGAGGCAGGATTCCAAGTTTAAGCCTCAGCAATTTAGCAAGGTCTTAACCAACTTAGTGAGACCCTGTCTCAAAAGTAAAAAGTAAAATGGGCTGGGGATGTAGCTCAATGGTAAAGCACCTCATCAACACAATATCCTCATATGATCTTTTATTGTTAGTTTAAACAGTAATCTTTCAGAAAAGTTCATCCACATGAATTACCATAAAGGCTTTCCCTATTGCCAAGTGATAACTCATTCTACAGTTGGACAGTTTTAACTATTAATTTTTTGTTATGCTGGTGACAATGGCACACAACTATAATCCCAGCTGCTCAGGAGACTGAGGCAGGAAAATTGCAAGTTTGAGTCTAGCCTAGGCAACCTCAAAAGATCCTGTCTCAAAATAAAATAAAAAATTGTCTAGGATAGCCAGACCCTAGGCTGTAGAATCAGTTTCCTAGCCCACACTAACATCATTTAAAAAAAAAAAAAAAGTATCATTTGAGCCATTGCATTTCAAAGTCTCTTTTTTCTTTTATTTTTTATAATATTCTAGCTTTCATCTTAATACAATCCAACTGTCTGTTTAAGTTCATTTGGATGTCCCACAGGTACCTTAAATTTAAACTTCCCAAATCTACAACAAACACCTACTCTTTTCTATATTCTCTATTTCAGTGAATGGTACATCAATGAATGAATTCTCCAGTTACTATTGAACCCCTTAATCTTTCACTTTCCACATCAATGTATCCCAAAGACCCTATATCTTAAATGTCACCAAAATTTGTCCATTTTTCTCCATCCCCATTACTACCGTCTTTAGAGCAGCCCAGCAGCCCACTTTTCCTGGATTATTTTAACTGAGTCTTAATACTTTGCCTTCCCATTTCCCAGGCTCATTTCCCTCAAGTCCCTTCTTCTAACTGCAGGCTGAGGATTGGAATGGTGGCTCAGCGATTACTTGCTTGCCTGGCAGGTTTGAGGATGTGGGTTTGAATCCTAGCACCATGTATGCAACTAAGTGTCAGAGCAATGAAAACCACATGAAAAACTAAATAAAATTGATCCTCTCTCTCTCTTAAAAAAAAAAAAAAACTAAGCAAACTGCATGCTGAATGGGATTCCTAAAATTTAAAGCTAATGTTATACCCTTCTTAAATTCCTCCATGTCTTTGACAATGACATCAAGGTAGCATCCATACTACGAACCTAATACAAATATCTTTCTAATTGTCTCTCAGGTCCCTTCCCACTGCATTTCCTAAACATTAGTCATATGGAAAACTTACAGCTCCCCAAAAATGACAACTTTCCATTATCTCCATGCCTCTGCAATGCTACTCCTTATAAGTACCAAAAACACTCTTCCTTCCCTTGCGGCCTAACCATCTTTAACACTCTGGCCTTGGTTTGGATACTATTTCCTACAGGAAGCCTCCTTAGCTACACAGCTAACTGGACTACTCCTATTGACTTTTACATCACACTATTTTACTCATCTAACAGCTGGCATGAGACTCCTACTTAGCAACAATCACAGTACCTTGCACCTTGCAGGTACTTGATGAATACGTCAAATGAATGAATAATGCTTTGTAACTTTTGCCTACTGAATTGAATTCCCCTTCATGAGCCCTAAACATGTATCTTTTTCCCACATGATAGAGATTCAAATATTGAAAATGTTTCTTCCCAAGGCTTAATATCTTCAAATTCTTTCATTAATCTCTGATGGTGATATTCAGAACCTTCTCATCCAGACCATCCATTTTCAAAATACAACAATCAGAATTGGACAAATTTCACTAACCATAATCTACACAAACGGTACAGAGAGCACCCCTGATTATTGTCTTCTTCCACACTTCCTTTTTTTTTTTTTTTTTTGGACTAAGGATAGAACCCAGGGCACTTTATCACTCAGCTACATCTCCAACCCATTTTATTTTGAGAGAGGGTCTCAATAAGATGCTGAGACTGGCCTTAAACTTGTGATCTTCCTGCATTGGCCTGCCAAATCACTGGGATTTCAGGTGTACACCTCCATTCCTAACTCACTTCTAATAGCACATAATACTGCACACTGACTCACTGATCAAATAATCAATTAAGTACAAATACACTCTGGGAATATTTTTTCAACTATGCCACAGTTGTGAAGTAACAGATTTGGGGTAAAAGGATGCTAAGGACTGAATCCAAGGGTGCTTTACCACTGAGGTATATCCTCAGCCCTTTTTAATTCTTTGTGAGACAGGGTCTCACTAAGTTGCAGAGGCTAACCTCTAATTGCAATCCTCCTGCCTCGGCCTCCTGAGTCACTGGGCTTACAAGTGTGAGCCACCATACCCAGATTTATTTTTACTTAAAACTCTAAGCCAAATGACTGGAAAGATCATGGGTGAATGTTAGGACTCCTAATAGATATTCTAGATAACCAATCGTTTTCTCTTTGTGATTCAAATTTTATAAAGAACTTTTGAAAAACATGTTTGTTCACTTTTCTTCTTTAATAACTATCAATAGGGAACAGTATATATACACAATGGAATTCTACTCAGCAATTAGAAGCAATAGTATTGCGGCCTTTGAAGGTAAATGAATGGCAATGGAAGAAATCACGCTGAGTGAAGTTAGCCAAACCAAGACACTCAAGGGTCGAATATTTTCCCTCATTTGTGGAGGCTGGAGCAAACCCAGGTGTGGGTGAAAGGTTGTCAAACTCATGTATTAGATCCAGCAAAGGCGAAGCAACACATAATCTAGGCCAATCATAGATATGGGGGGTGGGGTGTGGATAGGTGAGGTAAAGGGAGAGGGATCTAGGGAGACAATCAACATTGTAGCATACTCTTTACCCCCCTGAGAATCCAAATAATACTTATGCAATCATTTAATTCTGGAAAATTCACAATCTAAACATTTTTCACATGTAGGGGCGAAATATAGAAGAATCAAGTGACTGGGGTGTGGGCAATGTGGGGGTAATTCTGGATTAAGAACAAATGCATATCATATTGTTACTTTATATGCACTTATAATTGTACAATAACTCAACTTCTAAATAAAAATTAAAAAAAAATACGGAACAGACTTGTCTTTTCTTGATATTAAGGACCTTGGGAATATCTCAACATCATTGATTTTGGTATTAATGATCCCTGAGCAATAATCTGAAATTGACAGAGACACTTAAGATTAGATTTTGTTTAAATCTCTGGTATCAGCATGTTTTATTCCAAATGTTTTTGTTTCTTGTTTTTTCGTACTGGGGACTGAACCCCAGGGCAGTTTACCACTGAGCGACATCTCCATTCTGTTTTATTTTTTGAGACAGCTCTTGAAGCTGCTTAGGACCTCACTAACTTACTGAGGCTGGCCTCAAACTTGAGATCCTTCTGCCTGACTCCGTGGGATAATAGGCTTGAACCACTGCACCCAGCTAAACGCTTATTTTTCTAAAAGAAAACTGCAGGGAAAGATATTCTGGTGAGATGATATATGAACAAATGTTTTTAAAAGCATAAAATAGATATTTCTCTTTTTTTAGGGTTTTACAATTATTATTATTACTTTTTACTGATGCATTATGGTTATGCATTATAATTAAACATAACAGTAGAATTCATTGTTAAAGCAGACATTTATCTGTTTCTAGACTGGCTTATTTCTAGTTATTCCTGCTCACTGGAGTGATGAAAGCACAGCAGCAAATATAGGGAACATTTCTAAAATCTGCCAGACTCCATGTAAGGATTATTTCAAGCAATTGCTCACAAAGTGACACTATACAAGAGAAGGACAAGGGCAAAGATCCTCTGTATGCTTAAGGAAAGCAGCTTGATGGCATCTAGTTACTTTTTGGGCAAACCAAACCAACTTTCCATGAGATAGCCAAAGGACAAGGAAGATTATGCTGAAGCTTGAAAGTATTGAGGTCAGATGCAAATCTAAGAGATACCTACCATCAAAAGATGCATATGGGGGACTGGAGCTGTAGCTCAGCAGTTATGGTGCTTGCCTGGCATGCACAAATATTCAAGTTCAAATCCTAGCACCACGTACACAACGCAGTCTTGGAGCAACAAAACCACATGAAAAACTAAATAAATTGATTCTTTCTCTTTCTCTCACCACTGTCCCTCTCTCTTTAAAAAAAAAAAAATGCATATATTGGAGTTGGAGCAGTAGCTCAGCAGTGGCTCAGCAGTTACAGTGCTTGCCTGGCATGGTTCAACAGCAGCACATACAGAGCTGTCAGAGAAACAAAGGCCAGAAAGAAAAATAAATAAAACTGAAAAACGATGCACATATTAGCCAGGCGCTGTGGCGCAAGCCTGTAATCCCAGCAACTCAGGAGGTTGAGGCATGATGATCTTGAGTTCAAAGCCAGCCTCAACAACTTAGCAAGGACCTAAGCAATTTAATGAGCCCCTGTCTCAAAACAAAATCTAAAAAGGCTGGAGATGTGGCTCAAAGGTTGAGCACCCCTGGGTTCAAACTTCAGTACAAAAAAAAAAATGCATATATTTCAAACTAGGAGTAGATAAAAGGCCAACTGGTCAAGTTCTAAGCTTCATTTGTTTTTCTTTTCTATGAAAAAACAATAAAGTTCTGAGATAACTTTTTAAAGTGCTATTCAAATGCAAGACATTTTTACAGTAGTTAAAACAAATTTTTTCTACTATAAAAAAGTTATGCAATTTTGAGAAAATAATTCCTATTTGGAATTAAAGTCATCTACATCATCTGGTTCAACTTTCATTTACCAATAAGGAAAGTGAGGTCTTGAAAAGTTGCATGGAGTTGAAAAGTTGTATGGAGTCAGGCATGGTGGTGCACACCTGTAAACCCAGCAACTGGGGAGTCTAAGGCAAGAGGATTACAAATTGAAGGCCAGCCTCAGCAACTTAATGAGGTCCCAAGGAATTTAGAGAGACCTGTCTCAAAATAAAAAATATAAAGGCCAGGTGAGTGATAGACATCTGCAGCTTAGGAAGCTAAGGCAGGAGGATCACAAGTTCAAAGCAAGCCTCAGCAACTAAGCGAGGTTCTAGGAAACTTAGAGAGATCCTGTCTCAAAATAAAAAATTAAAAGGGCTGGTTATGTGTCTAGGTAGTTAATTGCCCCTGGGTTCAATCACTGGTATCAAAAAAATAAAAATAAATAAAAAGGGCTGGAGATGTAGCTCAGTGGTATAGGGCACCTGGGTTCAATCCTTAGTACCAAAAGAAAGAAGAAAAATTATATGGAACTAAGTTGTCTTAGGAATTAGGAAAGTAAACTGCCTCCCTACAAACCTAATCAATATAACAAAGTATTCTACAAAAGTAGAGGTATAGCTCAATGGTAGAGCACCTGCCTATCACGTGCAAGGCCCTGAGTTCAATCCTCAGTGCTGCAAAAACTTTTTTCAGTTGCTAAAACAAACTATTCTTACCTCACTCTCTATCCTTGATTTCAGCAGATCAATATCATCAGATAGCTTATCCACCTGGGTAACAAGGTCCTGGGCACTCTGCATACTAGGCAGGAATTCACTGTACTTCTTGCTGATCATATTGCACACCTCGCCCTATAATATAAGACATTAAAATCATTAAGAGTGAGATGAGTAGGGAGTTCTGTTAAAAATATAATGCTCATTTTCCAAGAGGCATCTTGGTTTACTTAACAGTTAACCCAACTGCATTCACCTTCACTCCAAGCTACCGAATTTCTTTCAAAAACACATTTCTCCCACCTTTAACAGTCCTATACATTACCAAACTCTAAATACTAGAAGAGAAAGATAGAACCAAAAGTTCTCATACTGAACCATATCAGACAGTATCCACCAATTCTAATCATACATCTAATAGAAGAGAAAGTGAACAGATAAATTATATCAATTATCTATACACAATCTGTATTTATCTTTTTGCCTATACAATTTTAAGGCTGAATCTCAAAACTCTAAAATAATTAGTTTTATTATCTCCTTTAATTGAAATTAACTTAATGAACAAATCACTGAATACTCTGCATTGAACTATTTAATTCTTTGAACACTACAAAAATAAATTATGCTTTTTAATATTCTTTTTACTTAGGAAAGTTTCTATACACTGAAGTAATTAAAAAACAGTATTGAAATGTAATACAGCCAGTTACAAAGTCCTCCAGCAGAACAAATGAGAAAGATCACCTAAGAGAAAACAGGATGTTTTTTAATGCACGAGACATTTGAGATGGAAGCTGAAAAACAGGTAGAAATACACTGAAAAAAATGGTAGAAAGATGGAGAAATGGCAACATAAGAAAAATCTGTAACTAGAAAAAACAAACTGGGAGTCTGAAGCAGTGACTCAGTGGTTAGAGTGCCTACCTGGCATGTGCAAGGACCTGGTTTCAAACCCCAGCACTATATACACAGCTAAGTGTTGGAAAAACAAAGGCCAGATGAGAAAATAAAAGATTCTTTCTCTCTCTTTGAAAAAAGAAAAAGGAAAAACAAATTGGGACTGAATGGACTATCAAAAGTTATTCTCAATTGCCTTAAGATTCAAGTTGAAAAAAGAAACTAGTGAAAGGGAATGTAGCTTAGGTCCAGACCAGATAGAAGCCTTGAGTGCCATAAGGTAGCATCATAGCCTATCCTCTTTCCGTAACATTAAAAAGTAGTGAAAAACCCTAAAGCCATGTTATGCAGACATCAGTGACACTAAGACAGGGGAAAAAGCTAGGCAGTGTTGGCAGAATGAGGAGGGTCCTAAGGAGGAAATTGGCTGACGGTTGTTTTATCTAAGAGGGCAAAGTGCATCCCTGTTACAACCCACCATCCCTTGCCAACAAGGCCCTCTGCTAACACAGGTGTTCCAGACACAGGCATCTCTTCTGCTGATAAAGGTGCTCATGGGCCCAGGGCAAAAGACTAGAATAGGGGCTGGAGCGGTGGCTCAGCGGTTGCTCAGCGGTTTCAGCGCTTCCCTGGCAAGCACAAGGACCCGGGTTCAAACCCCAGCACCACGTACACAACTAAGTGTTGAGCAACTAAGGCCATGTGAAAAACGAAATAAAGTTGTTTCTCTCTCTCACTGTCCCTCTCTCTTTAAAAAAAAAAAGACTAGAATAGACCAGAACTTCTGAGCCCTACTCCCAGGGGGAGAATCTTTTTTTTTTTTTTATTAGATGGATATAGAGATACAATTGAGGGGGAAACATTATCAAACATTCAAGAACCAATGAATATATACTTAGTTATCCAGGGCTATTGCCATATCATGGATGCCCAGCTTGGGTTCCCCCTGTTGCTGTTTCCCCCAGAAGAACTCCTGAGTTAAATGGATATCTCGTGGAGGGCAGAGATCTCCTTCTGAGATGATTCCCCCAAATTCCCACCCTCCAGTCTCCTAAGAGTTCTTCCTACACTCTCCCCCCATTCCCCCTCCCTACACCTCCAAGTATCCTAAGGAGTCATCTCCCTGTTGCATTGAGAATCATACAATTTGAAGTTATTGTTAGCTTAGCCGTTTAACATACTGCTTTCCCATGTATTCTAGCTTCCACAGATGAGAGATACCATTCAGCCCTTGAGTCTCTGAGATTGGGATACTTCACTTAGCATAATTCTTTCCATCTCCATCCATTTGATATCAAAAGCCATAATATCGTCTTCTCTAATGGCCGAGTAGTATTCCATTGTATATATATGTACCAAAGTTTTTGTATCCACCTGTGGAGTGAGGGGCATCTGGGTTGGTTCCATAATCTAGCCATAGTAAATTGAGCTGCTATAAACATTAATGAAGCCACATCTCTATAATATGCTGATTCTAACTCTTTTGGGAAAATCCCCAGGAGTGGGATAGCTGGGTCATAAGGTGGTTCCATCCTTAATTTTTTGAGGATTCTCCACACTGCTTTCCAGAGTGGCTGAACCAGTTTGCAGTCCCACCAGCAGTGTAACGTGTTCCTCTTTTCCCACAGCCCTTCCAGCACCTGTTGTTGTTATAATTTTTCATTTTTGCCACTCTAACAGGAGTGAGGAGGTATCTCATTGAAGTTTTGATTTGCATTTCAAAGGGCAAGAATCTTGAGACTATTAAGAAAGACAAGCGGACCCCATCTTTGAGTACCAACATGTTTGAGTTCTCCGCTGGAGACTCCCTTCTCCTGAAGAAGTCTTTTCTTTCTATCCTTTCTCTAAAAAAAAAAAATCTGTCTGTTCTGCTTGCCTCGGTGTCCCTCGATTTCATTCTTGGCTTGGGCACGGCTGGACGAGAACCCTGTATCCACCAAACTGGCATCAATATGAAATACTTCAAATTTCAGAAACCACTTTTGCAAGATCAAGCGTTGTTAGGAAGCGGTCTATCCTGTGACTTTGGTACATGCCAAACTTGCTCCCTGAAGACCAGACTTAGGCAGGTACATAAAGTAACTGAAGCCGTGCGCAAACACTGGCAAGGTAAGATATCAGTACAAGGTGCAACTGTGTGGCTCTGCAGCAGGTCCATGTGTACAATGGCATCACCCTCAGCATGGCCTCATGCGCTTGGGGATGAAGAAATGAGTTTTAAAAACATATCCAGGGGTTCAAAGCAAAACTTCGGGGAGGAGGACGGCCCAATCCTCCCAAAGCTATTATCCACGCACAAATGGAGAGGGCTGGGTGAAGGCGATGAACAGTCACAGATGGGTGACTCGTCCTGTTCTCTCTGCCGTCTCAGATGCTCCTTCTCGGGGCTTCCAGCTCCGAACGTGCGGGCCTCTGGTCTTCCGCCTCCCACGAGCCCACCCGCACCCAACCTAAGCCCACAGCCCACTCTCACCAGCCACCTCCCCTCCGTCCCCGCAGTCCCGGGCCTCCTCGGCGTCCGACCGCCCCCGGGCTCCGCTCCGCGCGTCCTCCTCAAAGCACACTCAACTCCCCCGGCCGAACCTCTCCGGCTGGCCCCACTCAGTGGCACCCGCTGTCTGCACCGCTCCTCTCTCATCGCTAACGTCCACCCCGCTCCCCTTTCCAGTCGCCGACGGCGGCCCGCACTCGCCTTAATCTCTTCCACCCGACGGGTCAGGCGGCTGATCCGGGTACCAAGATCCTCCTTCTCCAGGCTCCCCGAATGAGCCAAAACCTCCGTCACGAAGGAAGCCATCGCCACCCTGGGAACCAACACCGACTAGGTCACTTTCTCACAGCCACCGCGGCACTCCAGTCCCGCCGGCGGTCTCGGCGCGCAGCC
The DNA here is from genome assembly GCA_004027875.1 of Aplodontia rufa. NCBI lineage: Eukaryota > Metazoa > Chordata > Mammalia > Rodentia > Aplodontiidae > Aplodontia > Aplodontia rufa. Next base: position 20,793 of record PVKS010016892.1, read on the forward strand.
TGCCGGGAAACGAAGTCTGGGAGAACGCGAAAGGGGACCGGGCGTGGCGCGCAGGCGCGGCGCGCAATACAACTCCCAGCAGGCCCCGCGCCGCCCCGGGCGGGCTCCCGCGCCCTTCGGGAGTTGGCAAACTGCGCAGGCGCGGTTTCCTCTCCAGCTGATTTCAAGCGCTCTGACCCTTCCCGCCGGTTTTTCACTAGAAAGGAAGTGTACCTGATAACCAGACCAAGTGAACCTTCCTCAACTTCAGTGTTGACCAGTAAAATAATCTGAAGACCCCAGAGCCCATCACCATCAGTATTCCCTCTTACTGGGCTCAGTACCCTAGTTTATGCATATTGCCCCCTGGAGTTGTGCAGCGAAAAAGCGTCACCTCCTTATAAATCAGAGGATGCTTGAGGTTGCACTCGGTTTATGATACGTACTTTCTGTTACATCTGTCTACATCATATTGCATCTGCATAACACATTACATACTTATAAATAACAATGCTTTTGCATTACAACAAGATACTTCGTTTTTTGTTTTGTTTTGTTTTGTACTGGGAATTGAACTCAGGGGCGCTTCACCACTGAGTCACATCCCCAGTCCTTTTTATTTATTTAGAGATTCTCTAAGTTGTGAAGACTGCACTCGAACCTGTCTCAGCCTCCCCAGTTGCTGGGGTTACAGGCACGCGCCACAGCACTCCGCTGATAGTTAACACTATCAGAGATTTCAAATCAATTTCATTAAAAGCTTTTAAAAATTAAATTTCATTAAGTATATTGCATACTGGACGATGTTTTTTCATAATACACTATGTGATTCCATTTTAAAAAATAAATTGAAGCTGGGTGGGCCTGTAATCCTAGCTACTGGGAAGGCTGAGGCAGGAGGATCCCAAGTTCACCGCAACTTAGTGACCATGTCTCAAATGAAAAATGCTAAGATGTAGTTCAGTGGAAGAGCACCCCTGGGTGCAATTCAAAGTACCACCAAAAAAAAGATATAGTCATGTGTATAAAGAAATATACTAAATTATTTCTTTAAAAGTTATCCTTCGGGCTGGAGTGGTGCCTAAATGCTTATGATGCTTGCCCCACATGCACAAGTACACAGGTTCAAACCCCAACACCCACGTACACAACTAAGTGTGAGAGCAACAAAAGCCATGTGAAAAACTCAATAAATTTGTTTAAAAAAAATTATCCTTCACTTAAAAAAAAAAACATATCTTGGGAGAGCTAACCTCAGACAGAGGCTGACTCTAAGATCGCTGTCAATGTTACGTGTCTGTGATCCATCTGCTTATCCTAGTGAAGCAAGCGCAGTTTTCAACAGAAAACTGTGTGCAAAGGAAATGAAACCTGGGTTGAGAGAGAAATTGCTGAAGGACAGCTATAATATCCTGGGGTGGGCCTCTCCTAGAAAACTGATCAACTCCCTTTTGGTAGACTTATTAGCCTTACTTTTGAGGGGTTTTGTTTTGTTTTGTTTTGTTTAAGAAAGGGAGAGAGTGAGAGAGAATCAGTTTTATGTATTTTTTCATCTGGCCTTTGCTTCACTGACTCTTAGTTGTACATGTGGTGTTGAGGTTCGAACCCAGATCCTCCTACATGCCAAGCAAGCGCTCAAAAACCGCTGAACCACTGCTCCAGCCCCTTACTTTGAAGTTTTTTTTTTTTTTTAAGAAAGAGGGAGAAGGGCTAGAGTGGTGGCTCAATGGTTATGGCACTTGCCTGGCATGTGTTAGGTCACAGGTTCAAATCCCAGCACCATGTACACAATGAAGTGTCAGAGCAACAAAAGCCACATGAAAAACTCAATGAAATTGATTCTCTCTTTCTCTCTCTCTCACTGTTCCTTTCTCTCTTAAAAAAAAAATGGGTGGGAGAGAGAAAGACAGAATCAATTTTATTTATTTTTCCATTTAGCCTTTATTTCTCTAACAGTTGTGTATGTAGTACTGGGCCTTGAACCTGGGTCCTCTGGCTCCTTACTTCGAATTCTTAATGTCACTAATAATAAATGCCCAATGATAAACAAGGACCTACAGATAAAATTTATGAAACTTTGAATTGAATATTTATTGAGTAATTACTACATGGCAAACATTGTGTTATGTCTGGAATCCCAAAAACGTGAATAAAAAATCACAGGAAAATATGATAATTACTGTTTTGAAGGTAGATGAGGGGTGGAACAAGATTTAGTGGTACCTAAATCTTATACCGTTGCAGAAAGAGGGAGAAGTTGTTAAGAAGAGAATATAAAATAACACACTAAATTAAAAAGCAAAGAAGAAATAAATAAAACAACAAAAAAAACCACTAAATCAGATTCAGACTTATTTTGTGGGTCTGGTTATCAACGCATAGTGAGACCACCAGAGACCAAAAAAAAGAAAGAAAGAAAAAGTATATTTGGGGAAAGAGAAGGAACAGAAAAGGGAAGAAGCAGGCTGGTGCACCAGGGCCACTGCTCCAAAGCAAAGTTCAGGGAGAGCAGCAGCCCGGAGTGACTCAAGCAGGCTGCTTTTAAAGGAAAATTTTGGCAGGCTTACAAACAGGCTTTCAAAACGGCTCTTTCTCCAAGAGATACAATTAGCAAGTTTCAGTTTATCTATTTCAAGTTGTACCTAATGGGTTAGCAGGGCAGGCTAGGTGGGGAGCCAAACTATCCATTTCTAAAACCAGCAGCATGTGGGAACCTCTGGGGGAATGCTTCCCAAGACAATGACCTTGACTATGAGCACATTATTTTATCTCGGTTATTTCTGTCTATTCAGCACAACTCAATCTTAATTAAATAAATTTGTTTTATATCAGGAGGTCTCTACCCTTTTACAATTGCCTCTTAGCAAAGTGCCAAGGACAGAGAATATACTCAAGGAAGAGTACCCTGTCTGAATGAATCAGGGAAGTTTTCAGTAAAGAGGACGCTGAACTGAGAATCCAAAGAAGTACTCTTTGAAATTGAGCTTCTCTGATCTTCCTGCAAGTAAACCAACCCACACAGACCTACAAACAACAGCATGAGCTTATGCCTCTCCTCAGGTGTAGAGACCCCTTGATTAGGTGAAGACTGTTCCTCAGGGTCCAAGAAAAAGAAAAAAGAATCATCGGAAGAACAAAGAGCATGCAGGAAGGATGAAGATTGCTATGCATGTCAATATATGCAGGAATATATGAATACTTGAATAAATAAAAAAGAAATTAATAAATGAATGGATTTTGTTTTCTTTTTTTTTTTTTTTTTTTTTTTTTTTAAAGAGAGAGGGACAGTGAGAGAGACAGAGAAAGAGAGGAACAACTTTATTTAGTTTTTCACATGGCCTTAGATGCTCCAACACTCAGTTGTGTACGTGGTGCTGGGGTTTGAACCCAGGTCCTCGTGCTTGCCAGGCAAGCGCTGAAACCACTGAGCTACCGCTCCAGCCCCTGGATTTTGTTTTCCCTCACTAACCTTACTGCTATGGTTTGGATACACAGTGTCCCCCAAAGAAGGCTTGTTCCGCAGTGCAGCATTCACAGGTGGGGCTTCTGGAAATGATTGGATTAATAGGGCTCTGGCCTCACCAGTGGGTTAATCCACTGATTGTTGAATGAAGTATTGGGAGGTTGTGAAAAGTGTTAAGAGGCAGAAGACAGTAAGTCCTTGGGGTATTTCCTTGGGGACTGAAAATTTCCCTCTCTTCTCCCCTCTCTCCATCATATCCTTCCCGGCTGCATTGAGTTGAACATCTTTTCTCTGCCACACCTTTTTACCGTGAAATTCTGCCTTAGCTCAGGCCAAAGTAATGGAGCCAGCCAATCATGTACTGAAATCTCTGAAACCGTGAGCCAAAATCTGTCCTCTTCTAAGTTGTTTTATTTGTCACAGTGATGAAAATCTGACTAACACACCGACATTCTTAGTAGTTCATGTTTATCATGGTTTATGTCTCCCTATTCACAAATTTTCACAGATCATCAGAAAAAGGCAAAGAAATCAGAAGCAATGTTTGAAAGGATTCCTCCCAACCTGTCACAGCTCACACATATGTGGCATAGCTACATATAATAGAAGGAAAGTGTCAAATACAATTCTGGCCAAGAAGAGAGCATTTCCAAGTTTGCACAGTATTTGCACAGTATTTTGCCATGTGGTTGTTATAAAAAAAACAGCAGGAGTGGATTCAATCCCCAGCACCGTACCCGTGCATGCGCTCGCACACACACACACACACACACACACACACACACATAGACAGAGGTTTTCTTTAGGGGGGAAGAGTGTGAGTATGAATGAAACAAAACTGGTTAGAACAGATAATTTTTGAGGCTGAGTGAAGAAATATGGAATTTATCCATTTTTTTCAACTTTTGCATATGTTTGAAATTTTATAAAAACATAAAAAGAGCATTCCAAATGCGGCTGCTTGCCTCCCTACTCCCTCATGCCATTAACAATCACCGGCACACCAGACTACCTTGAAACCTCTGCAAGGAAAAGTCAAGACCTTTTTTCCCAGGAAGTGCTTTCTGCTTTCATCCATATTCACTTCACAGTGTGCAATAGGGTAAAATGTGAATGGAGGAACACATTGGTTAGACATTTGTGACTTCAGTATAATAAATCCTGGTTTTCCTCTGTGTTTTGCCATAAGGACCAGCAGTTACCGACAATGCTATTTCACCATTATGCAGGGGAAGGGAAGAAGAAATCACTGCTCTAGCTAGGGACAAGAACATGAAATTTCCAAAATCCAAGTCTTCTGGCTCAGGTGTCACATCTGTTGCCTACTAACGAGGAGGTCTTGCAAGTTATCTAATGTGGATATACGGTGGCAATATGAAAATTAAATACAGATAAAGCATCCTGACCAAAGTCTGGCATTTAGCCATACTCAGTAAATACAAATTATTTACTTTCCTGTCAGATCCTACTACTTGGCAGCAACAATATACAGGAATGGAAGCTGGTATGATTACCATCTGTTTATAGCTGCTGTCCTAGAAGCAGAAGCAACAGCAGCAGCGGCGGCCTGGGAAAGAAAGCACTTCCCTTCAGGTATGTTCTGGGTCTAGGTAGGTACCTTGAATTGAGAAATTTTTAAGATTTTTTAAAAGCTAATACTTGTGGGCTTTTCTGTTTACAAAAATATTAAATGAGCTGTATGTGGTGGTGCATGTCTGTAACCCCAGAGACTTGGGAGGCTGAGGCAGGAGGGTCACAAGTTCAAGGCCACCTTCAGCAACTAACCAAGGCCCTAAGCAACTTAGTGAGACCCTGCCTCAAAAATAAAAAATAAAAAGGGATGGGAATAGGGGCTGAAGCGGTGGCTTGGTGGTTACAGCACTTGCCTGGCCTGCACAAGTACTCGAGTTTGGACCAAAGCACCATGTACACAACGAGGTCTCGGAGCAATGAAAGCCACGTGAAAAACTAAATAAAAGTTGTTTCTCACTTTCTCTCACTCTCTCATTGTCCCTCTCTTTTAAAAAAAGTGCGGGGGGAGATGGGGATGTGGCTCAGTGGCTAAATTTATTAAATCTATATAATACATAAATAAGCACAAAAAAACTACTCATAATCCTATCATCAATATAACCATGATTAACATTTTGTGACGTAAAAATACACACATATATAGTATATATACCATGTGCCCTTTTAACAAAAGTGAAATTGCATTCTATATATTTATTCACCATTTTGGTCACCTGTTTTTTCACTTAACATATAAAAAACTTTTTCATGTTAATAAAATTTCTTCTATAGCATCACTTTAAAATATATTAAAATTTACAATTATTAACTATTTCAATGAGCATTTCATAATTCTTTGTACATATTCACCAAAAATAAATTAATTAATTCCTGGAGATAAGGTACTGAGTCATAAATAAATTAGCACATATTTAAAAGTATGAAATCCTTTTGCTTTCCAAAGAGATTAAATCAATGTCTATACCCAGAACATTATTCTTAGGATCTCAGAGCTGGGGATTTTTATGAATAGGTCTGTCAAATATATATTGATCGTTTATAATATGGCTTTTTACCTCTCATGGGACCCTCCTCCAGAATCCACACCCACATCCAATCTTGGACACAGCCCCTAAATCCAAACATTATCAAGTTCCTGACACCTGCCTCAGCTGCTGCCCAGAGAATTAATACAGGCACCCTCTCCAAATGTGAAAGGCTTTCTATTCCAGCCTTCCAAAAAGTAGATTCTGCTGGAGTCCCTGAGACACTCATCCCTCTCTGCCTCTTTTGAGGGAACAAGTATGGCCTGGAGTTTTTGTGGGAGAGTCCAGCTCGGGGGACTGCTCCTCTCTCTCCTTGGCTGGATCTGCTCATGTGTTGCCACCATCCTGCCCCAGTGGAAGACTCTCAATCTGGAATTGAATGAAATGGAGACCTGGATTATGGGGCTTTGGGAGGCCTGTGTCAATCAGGAGGAAGTTGGCACTGTGTGCAAGGTCTTTGAGTCCTTCTTGTCTCTGCCCCAGGAGCTCCAGGTATCCCGCATCCTCATGGTAGTGTCCCAAGGGCTGGGACTATTGGGGCTTCTGCTCTCTGGCTGTGGGTCTGAATGCTTCCAGTTTCACAGGATCCAAGGAGTATTCAAGAGGCGGCTCTGTCTCCTGGGAGGGTGTTTGGAAGCATCAGCTTCAGCCACTACACTCTTTCCAGTCTCCTGGGTGGCCTATGCCACAATCCAAGACTTCTGGGATGACAGCGTCCCCGAGATTGTACCACGGTGGGAGTTTGGAGATGCCCTCTACCTAGGCTGGGCTGCTGGCATTTTCCTGGCTCTTGGTGGACTACTCCTCATCTTCTCTGTGTGCCTGGGAAAAGAAGATGTACCTTCTTCCTTGATGGCCCACCCCACAGTCCCACCATCCTGTACTCTACCAGAGGAATTCGATGGCTCCTTCCTCCTCCTCACGCCAAGACCTACAAGCCTCCTCATCTAGGACAGACTTCTACCAAAGAATCTATGCAATAAATGTCAGTAGAATCCCTTCTTTTACTTATTCTTTATTATTTTCTGTTTGTTCACCTCATTATGGGGGGAGGTTGCCATCCCATTTGTTGAGAACTTGATTATCTTGGTGATACAATGATGTTCACTTCAGAATGAAACATCAGGTTATCTAACAAGTGCGTTTATCTCATTCAAGAGATTATTTATAAAAAAATACTTTCAGTGGAGCACAGTGCACACATCTGTAATCCCAACTGAGACCCTCAGCAATTCAGCCTCCCTTGGTTTCATTCTTCGATTCTGGGGGACATGAACCCGACTTCCACCAAATCGGCATCATCTTTCCTAACAAAAAATCTCAGTCCCTTCATTTGTCCCACCTGCACAGTTAGGCTGTCTCCTGACTGCCCCACACTAGGTCCTCCAGGAGGAGCCTCCTGTGGTTCCTGAACCTGTCTGCTGTAACCACCCTGCACATCCATCCTGTCCCCTCACTACCTCACTCCCACTCCCATAATTAAATGAAGAGTCACCACTGACTCTGTTAACAAATCAGTTAAGGGTGATGGTTCCCAGTCTCCAAATAGGTCACTTCTCCAGGTTCATGCTAGATTCCCTTCCCAAGCTGGAACTGAAGTTGATGCTGGTTTAATGGAAGTCGGGTTCTTGTCCTCCCAGTGTCAAAGAATGAAACCAAGACACCAAGGCAAGCATGGCAGACAGCTTTTATTTTAAGAAAATAGTAGAACGCAGGCACAGGGAGCAGAGCAGACTTTCCCCAGATTGGGAGAAGAAGGCCTCAGATCGAGGGAACTGAGAAGTGGGTGTGGTTCATTCTTTTTACAATTTCTTAAGCATTCTTCCCTTTTATTAGTTATTGTCTCTCTTCCCCCGCACCTAGGTGCATGGGCAAGGAAGTTCTGGTTTCTGATCTGTGCCCAGATCTGTGCCCACAGCATCTTTATCAGCAGGTCTGTCAGTGTCCCCTGAACAACTTTTGTTAAGAAATGTAGCACCTTTTTTTGATAGGGAGTGTCAAGTTGATATGCATGTGTTTAGCTGGAACAGGGAGACTTTGCTGCTTGTCCTCTTAAATAAAAAGGACCAATTTTCTTTTTATTGACCCCAAATTCCAACTACACAGTCTGACTTTTTCCCTCTGGCTCAAAATCTCATGACATCTCTCACCTCTCATTAAAATAGCCCCAACTTCATTCCCACTGTTCCAGAGAGAATACCCGCACATTAACACAAGAATAAACAGATTTCCCTAAGGCACTCAGGCCACTACCCTACGTAGAAAAGTACCACTCTTTTCCTGAGGAATTGGAGTCTGCACAGATATAACTTTGAATTCCGCTACTTTTACCTTTCTACCCAGAGCAGATTTTCCTGGAATTCAGTTTCTCTGGAAAGGTCCTTTTCCCTCTGTTTGTTCGTTGTGTGCATCCACTTTGTACACCGCTGAGTACAAAGACCAGTCTGCATCAAGGCTTATCTGGCCCTCTCTGGTTTTTTAGCTACCCCTTCTCAATAGTTACAAAGCTCTTTGGACCAAATTTCAATGGGGGGTGAGGTTCAAATATTCTTCTGTCCCTAATGTCTCAAAGAAGGAACTACCACTCACCCGTCTGATCAATTATTCTATCATTTAACAAATACTTATTGAGAACCTACTATGTCGCAGGCACTGGGCTGGAAACCAAGGATAAAATGGTAAATAAGACAAATGAACCCCTGCTCCTTATTCAGGCAAATGGGGAGACAGATATTAATGTAAAATCACTCAAATAACTGTAAATTATAACTATGACAAATTTCACAAATTTGGAAAGGTAACTGATTCTATAAGATCATGCAAGAGGAATGTTATGGAGCTGGGGCCTTCCAGGGAAACTGAGGCAGCTCAAAGACCCACCCCCAACCCAATTCAATCTAGATTTCAGACATGAGACTCGGTGTAACAGGAAAGAGTTTATTGAAGGGACAGGAAAAGGGAAAGGGGACACTCTCAAGGGAGAGATATTACAAAATTTGTTTTACTAATGAGGAAATTGAGATCCAGGATTTAGGCAACATGTACAAGACTTGAAACTAGGGTTTAGATGCAGGCCATCTTTCTTCACCTCATCTTGTTGTGTTACCGACAGGATGCCTAGACAATCCAGTAGTACAAAGGAAAAACTAGCACTAACAGAAGGAAAACCAAGGACCTACAAAAGACAAATCTCCTTTGTGCTTATGTTTAGGTCCTATCAGGGTCTTTATTGTCAGGTGGCCCACCTGTTCCTGCTGGTGGCTTGCCCCACATCCTAATCTCATTAATCCCCTGTTCACAGGTGCTGATGACATTTTTTCATCAGCATCTGATTACAGTTTTTTCTACCAAGAAATGGACACAAACTAAAGATTTGTTAAGAAAATATTCTGTTTTCCCGACTATCCTTCTAAAGGTCACCAAAGATTTTGATTTTTGTTTTGTTTTATTTTTTTTAATGGGGATGTGGCAGAGACTGTTGATTCACAAGTAGCCAACAGTATGTCATTCCCAGGAGAGAATGTGATCTGCATTCTGGTGAGAATCCACTTTCAGACAAAAAGTCTGAGGAAGAAGTCTGAGAAATTCACTGATCACCTAAAAATGCTACAGTTTTAATCGACCTGCTTTGACAGAAAATAATGAGAAACTAATTCAATCTTTAGCGCAACCTTTTCTCATTTATATCTGTGACAAATTATTCTGAGGTTGAAAACATTTATTATGATTACACATGGAAAGATGTGTAGCATATATAATAGAAAACTAAGGGAACACAATTCAAACAGCCTTTCAAATCAAAAGCTTTTATTATGTGTGCATTGTAAAATGGAAAAACAAAACCCTTAAGGATTCACCAAATTTGGTGCAGTTAGAATTAACTATAATTCAGAAGTGGTGGCTCAGCGATTACAGTGCTTGCCTGGCATGCGCGAGGACATGGGTTTGAGCCCCAGCACCACATATACAACGAAGTGTGGGAGTGACGAAAGCCATGTGAAAAACTAAATAGAATTAATTTTTTTTTTTCTCTCTCTCTCACTGTCCCTCTCTTTAAAAAAAAAAAAAAGGAATTAAATGTAATTCAGTGCTATCTTCTCCACCAGCCTGTCTTTGGGCCTGAACTTTTCACCATTAGAAGTTAAGGTGTTCCAGAAGGTTCCTATTAAAACACTCCTGTTGCATCTCTGGGCCTCCGAGACCAGCTCCAGGGAAAACACCTTAGAAGGAACCTGATGTGAGTTAGATATGCGTGGGATGGGAAGAAATTCAGAAATGGCTTCACAGGCTTCTGATCAGGAGGTATATTGTATTATCTAGGGTTAGGACAATTAGAAACTCTGTCAGGAAAATGTTGGTTTGCAGGCACTGGCCTTTAATAGGAAGCTGAAAGGAGCTGGAGTTCATTTTTCACTCTACGAATTGATGGATTTTCCCAAGCCAGTCATTTCCCTCACCTCATCTGCATTTATGAGATATAGAATAGACTTTTCAGTTGCCTAGAATTTTGAATAAAGTCTCAAAGTCACATGCCATAGGTGATTTCCATAGCATGCATAGTCTCAAGAGGGGCTCAACACATTGCCACTTTGAGATGTCCAAATGGCCAGACTCAAACCCAATAGCCTATGGAAGAGATGCAGCCAGGTCCACTGGGGAGGATAATGGGAAGGGGATTCATAAGAATTGAAAATATTATGATGTTCTACACCCTTCCCCATGAGGAATGGGATAGCCATAGACTTCAAGGGTACCACTTGAATTAGTGTTATTCCCAGGAGGGAAGTCTAGTACCCTGTCTCACCCCCCGGAACTGCAGAAACTCCTACTGCCATCAGATTAGAGTCCATCCAAGTTCTTGGAAATACCTGACTTTTAAGTTGTGAAGGCCTAGAAATGGACGTCTAAGCACCATTGTGCACCTTAGCAGGCTGGCTGGAGCAAGATAGCGGCAGTGAGGTCTTTTACTGGAGTGAGCATTCTGTAGCATAAGTAGACTCTGAGCAAGGGACTCCAGGCAACATTGTTCCAGAGGTCTGTGGAAGGAGAGAGGGACTACATCTGAGAGACAATACAGGACCAGCCAGAAAACCCCAAAGCCCTCAGGGAATAAAGTGTGGAGGTGTTCTACAGGGTTCTCTGAAATGTTCTCAAAATGTTCTATACAAGAGCTAATCACTGGATTCCTACCAGAGAACAATGGATCAAGAATGTATTAAAATTTTTTGAAAAAGTAAAAAAAGAAAATGTCCTTTGCCTTCTTCCCCCATAAATTCTCCTCCCCCAGGTCTAGGGGAACCAAGTTGGGGGTGAAAAGATGGAATGGAGGAAAGTGGAAGGTATCCTACGGCTCCTTCCTTTCTGCTGTTGCAGGGTGAAGGTTGGACTAGGGATGAGGAAGAAGCTCTGAAACAAACGGATGAGAGAGAACTTTGGATGTTCCCTGGCCTAAACTTTATAATACATGAAAATAATCTGTTTTCTTATTCATACATGAAGATAAAGCAAAGAGATCTTCTTGAGAGGCCATCAAAAGACAGAGAAGGGAAATCCAAAAGATCATATTGAAGGGGGCAGTGATGGGTCATATTCTATCAACTCCAGGCCATTCAATAAAATGATTAAAGAAAAATATATCAAAAACAGGAAAGAAATCAGATATGAGATACCATAATTTTATATCCAGCATGAGCTCTGAAGCCTTCAATAACGCTGTTTTACAGTCAGGTTGACTAATATAAACACATCCATTTCCCAGAGGCCCATAACCCTAGATGCTTACATTATGCTCCAATTATTCTTGCATAATGTCCTATGCAGGCCAGGACAACCCTTAAGATTCTTGCCTCATGATGAATTTCCCTGTGAGAACTGCAACTGGAGCTCTACTTTACACTGAGTCATTGCTGTCTATTCTCTCCTTTAACCCTAAAAAGGAAAGAAAGAGAGAGAAAGAAAAAAAGAAAGGAAGGAAACAACAACTACAGGTTGAATATTTTACTGTTTGATAGGCCAGAAAAACAGTTTCAGCCAGTATTTGAACTTAGATGTCTCAGATTTTGTCGCTATACCTTCCATGGAACCACATCCTATAAAAAACATATCCGTTCAGTAGTGATTTATAAGTCAGGAATGTTATAAAACTGCTTAACTCATGAATGAGCTTTATTGTTCCTTAAGTAGAGTCAAGATGACTTCATAGCTGAGTGTGATGGCTCACACTTGTAGTCCCAGGTACTCAGGAGGATGACACAGGAGGATTACTTGAAACCAGAAGGTCAGGGCCAGCTTGGGCAGCAAAGCAAAACCTTGTCTCAAAAACAAACAAATAAGGGGCTGGAGCAGTGGCTGCGCAGTTGCGGTGCTTGTGTTGGCATGCGCAAGTACACGGGTTCAAACCCCAGCACCCATGTACACAACTAAGTGTCAGAGCAACAAAAGCCATGTGAAAAACTCAATAAAAATTGATTCTGTCTCTCTCTCACTGTCCTTCTCTCTCTCTCTCTCTCTCTCTCTCTATATATATATATATATATATATATATAACAAAAAGAAAAATATGACTTCATGAATAAATGTATCACTTTATCACTTTCAGGTCATCACTGGGGATTCTCTTCCTTAAAATCTAAATACTAATCTGGAAAGATTACTTTCAGCATCAGGATCCTAGATAAAAAACTGGTCATCCACGAATGTTATTAACAGCAGGACCAGCACACACTTAACTTTCAAATCTCACTTCTGGCAGCTTCTGGGTCCCACTTTTGTACCCACTTATCAATTCCAAGTCATCTAAAATCTTTAAACAGTTTCTATCACCTAATGGTACGCAGAGTTAATATTCCTGTTCATTGTCTTATCATCACAACTTCTTGTTCTGTTGTTGTAACAGGGACAATCCAGATTTCTTAGTTTGAAGAGGAATGAGATCAGGTCTTGCCATGTTGGACCTGAAGTTCTTGAACAGATTCTGTTGGCTTCTTTGTCAAACGCCAATCAGCTAACACAAGAGAGTTTTAGTGTTGTCATAACCAGCCAACATCCTGACAGGTGACGATTCAGTGCTAAAAAAGAGGACAGAAGTGAGAAATGCCCTTCAATCTCTCTCTCTCCGTTTTTTTTTGTTTTGTTTTGTTTTTTTGTACTGGGGATTGAATCCTGTGATGCTGTACCACTAAGCTACATACCTAGTCCTTTTCATTTTTTATTTCAAGACAGGGTCTCAAAGTTGCAGAGGTTGGCCTCAAACTTGGGATCCTCCTGCTTTAGCCTCCTGATTTGCATTTGCTGTGATTACAGATAAGAGACAAAACACCCGGCCTCTACAAACTGTTTATAAAACCACAAAATTCAAATTGTGGATGACAACATAAAAGTCACTTTCTTAGTGGGCACAGAAGTTCTATAAAGGAGTGGTTCTCAATTGTGGTTACATATCAGAATCACCTGTGATTTTTTTTAAACCTAACAGTGTCAAGGACCCAGCCAAAATCTAAGATAAATCCAAATAGGTAGGGTTGAGATCTTGACAACTGTGTTTTTTAAAGTGACACAGCTGATACTGTCTTGACAATCAAGGTTAAAAAACAGTGGTGAAGGGGCTGGAGCAGTGGCTCAGCGGTTGGAGTACTTGCTGGGCATGTGTGAGGACACAGGTTCAAACCCCACACCATATACACAAGAAGAGTTTTGGAAGCTGAAGGTTTTGGATTAAAAAAGCAGAATTCTAAACAAAGCAATACATGGTTCTTTGAAAAGATTAATAAGGTCCTGAAAATACTAACCAAAAAAGAAGAACAAGAAGATATAGTCAGCAATGAAAGGGAGACATCACTAAAATCTCCACACTGCTTTCCAGAGTGGTTGAACCAATTTGCAATCCCACCTACAATGTATGAATGCACCCTTTTCCCCCACATCATCACCTACATTTATCGTTACTTGTATTCTTCTTTTTCAAAGAGAGAGAGAGAGTGAGAGAGAGAAAGTGAGAATCAGTTTCATTTATTTTTTCATCTGTATTTTGTTTTTCCAACACTTAGTTGTATATGTGGTCCTGGGTTTGAACTTAGGTCCTCGCACACATGCCAGGCAAGTGCTGTGATCACTGAGTCACTGCTCCAGCCCACATTACTTGCATTCTTGATAACTGCCATTCTGATTGGAGTGGTATGAAATCTCAGTGTAGTTTTAATTTACATTTCTCTAATTGCTAGAGATGTTGAAATTTTTTTCATATATTGGTTGACCATTTGTATTTCTTTTGTCTTTTCTTTTTTTAAGAGAGAGGAAGCGTGAAAGAGAGAAAATGAATTTTATTTAGTTTTTCATGTGGCTTTCGTTGCTCTGACATTTCAGTGTGTGCGTAACGCTGGGGTTCAAATCCGAGTCCTCGTGCATGCCAGTCAAGTGATGCAACCACTGAGCCACTGCTCTAGCCCTGTACTTCTTCTTTTGAGTCTGTCTATTTAATTCCTTTGCCAATTTATTGATTGGTTTTTTTTGTGGGTTTTTTTTTTTGGTGTTAAGTTTTTTGAGTTCTTTATCTATCCTGGATATTAATATGCTACCTGAGGAGCAGGTTGCAAAGATTGTTTGCCATTATTTAGCTGTGTTTTCACACTCTTGATGTTTTCTTTGCTGTGAAGAAGTTTTTTAATTTGATGCCATCTCATTTCTTGCGCTTTAGGAGTCTTGTTGAGGAAGTCAGTTCCTGAGTTGACGTGCTGGAGTGTTGGGCCTACATTTTCTTCTAGTGAGCACAGGGTTTCTGGTCTAATTCGCAGGCTTTTGATCCACTTTGAGTTTTGTGCAGGGTGAGAGATAGGGGTTAAATTTCATTTGACTATATATGGATTTCCAGTTTTCCCAGCACCATTTGTTTAAAAAAAAACTATCTTTTCTCCAGTGAATGCTTTTGGCACCTCTGACTAGTATCAGATTTATTTGGGTCAGGCTCTGTGTTCTTTCTTCTATTCCATTGGCCTCCAGGCCTGATTTGGTGCCAGTACCATACTGTTTTTGTTACTATAGCTCTGTACTATCATTTTAGGTCCAGTATTGGGATGCTTCCTGCATCAGTATTCTTACTAAGGATTGCTTTGGCTATTCTGGATCTCTTTCCAAATGAATTTCATAATTGCTATTTCTATATCTGTTAAATACGTCACTGGAATTTTTATGGTAATTGCATTGAATCTGCATAATACTTTTGGTAGTATGGTCATTTTGACAATAATAATTCTGCCTATCCAATAACATGGGAGGCCTTTCCATCTTCTAAGATCTTCAATTTCTTTCTTCAGTTTTCTATAGCTTTCACTGTAGAGATCCTTCACCTCTTTTTATTAGATTGAGTCCCAAGTTTGTTTGTTTGTTTGTTAATGTTTTTGAGGCTATTGTGAATGGAATATGGAATAATTTTCCTAATTTATTTTTCAGCAGATTCATCATAGGAGTATAGGAATGTAATTGATTTTGTATCCTGCTACTTTGCTGAATTCACTTATAAATTGTAAAAGCCTTCTGATGGAGTTTTATTTTTATTTTTTGGGGGGAGGGGTCTTTTAAATATTAGGATCATGTAGCTGGTAAACAGAGATAACTTGAGCTCTTCTTTTTCTATTTGTATCCCTTTAATTTCCTTCTCTTGAGTAATTGTTCTGGCTACAGTTTCAAGGACAATGTTGAATAGGAGAGGTAAAAGTGAGCATCTTTATCTTGTTCCAGGTTTTAGAGGAAATGTTTTCAGTTTCTCTCCAACCAGAATAATGTTGGCTGTGGGTTTGTCATATATAGCCTTTACAATGTTGAGGCATGTTCCTTCTATCCCTTGTATTTCTAGTGCTTTAAATATGAATAGGTCCTGTACTTTGTCAAATGTTTGTTTTTACATCTATTGAGATTATGTGATTCTTGTCTTTAAGTCTATTTATATGGTGGATTATATTTATTGATTTCCATATATTGAACCTTGCATTGCTGGGATGAAACCCACTTGATCAGGGTGTACTATCTTTTAAACATGTTTTTGTATGTGGTTTGCTAATATTTTACTAAGAATTTTTGCATCTATGTTCATCAAGGATATGGGTCTGAAGTTTCCTTTACTCGATGTGTCTTATTCTGATTTTGTTATCAGGATGATACTGGCTTCACAGAATGAGTTTGGCAGGATTCCCTCTTTTTCTATTTCGTGGAATAATTTGAGGAGAATTGGTGTTAATTCTTTAAAAGTCTGGCCAAACTCGGTTGAGAATCTATCCAATCCTGGGCTTTTCTTTGTTGGAAGGCTTTTGATGGTTACTTCAATTTCATTGCTTGAAATTGATGTGTTTAAGTTTTCTATATCCTCCTGGTTCAATTTGGGTAGCTCGTATGTTTCTAGGAATTTGTCCATATCTTCAGGATTTTCTAGTTTATTAGAGTATAAATATCAAAAAATTTTCTGATGATCCTCTGGATTTCAGTAATGTTTGTAGTGATATTTACCTTTTCATCTCAGATTGTGAGAATTTGAGTTTTTTCTCTCTTTTAGCTAGGTTGGCTAAGGGTTTATCAATTTTATTTATCCTTTCAAAAACCAACTGTTTCAATCACCTTTTGTATTGTTTTTTCAATTTCAATTTCATGATTTCAGCTCTGATTTTAATTATTTCCTGCTTTCTACTGATTTTGGTGTTGGTTTGTTCTTTTTCCAGGGCCTTGAGATGTATTGTTAGGTTATTTGTTCTCTTTCTAGTTTTTTCATGTATGAGCTCAATGCTATGAACTTTCTGTTTAGAACTGCTTTCACAGTGTCCCAGGAAAATTTTAAAAAATACATTAATTTTTCTCAGAGTTTTATTTGGTTTTAAGTGCTGGGGAATCAAATCCAGAGCCTCAGGCATGCTAGGTGAGTGCTTTACCACTGCACTACAACCCCATCCCAGAGATTTTGGGTTTTTTATTTTTTAAAATATAGAGGGACAGTGAGAGAAAGAGATGGGGGGAGGAGAGGGAATCAGTTTTATTTAGTTTTTCATCTGGCTTTTGTTGCTCTGACTCTTCATTGTGTACATGGTGCTGGGGTTGGTTTGAACCTGCATCCTCACACATGGCCAGACAAGCGCTATAACTGCTCAACCACTGCTCCAGCTCCTATCCCAGAGACTTTGATATGTTGTATCACAATTCTCACTTATCCTTGAGTATTTTTTTAATTTCTCCCCTGATTTCTTCTATCCATTCATCCTTCAAAAGAGTATTAGTTAATCAACAGGTATTAGAGTTTCTATTTTTTTTTTTACCTTGTTGATTTCTAGTTTCATTTCATTATGAGCAGAGAGAATGCAAGGTATTATCTCTATTGTTTTTTTGTATTTGCTAAGATTTGCTTTGGTACCTAAAATGTGATCTATTTTAGAAAATGTTCCATGTGCTGCTGAGAACGTAAATTCAGTTGAAAGAGGAAATACTCTATTGATGTCTGTTAAGTCCAAATTATTGTTTTTCAGTTCTGTACCATTTTTATTTAGTTTTTGTTTGAATGATCTAATCAGTGGGAAGAGGTATGTTAAATCCACTCAATATTATTGTATTGTGGTGTATTTGATTCTGAATACTGAGAAGGGTTTATTTTATGTATGAAGAAGTTCCACTCTTTGGGGCACAAATATTTATGATTGTCATCTCTTGCTGATGTATGATTCCATTAAGCAGTATGAAATGACCTTCTGTCTCTTCTGATTTTGGCTTGAAGTTCATTTCATCTGATATGAAATAGTATCCTCTGCTTGTTTATGAGATCCATGTAAATGGTATGCTTTTTCCCATCCTTTCACCTTCAGTCTGTGGATGTCTTTGTCTGTGAGGTTAGTCTCTTGCAGACCATATATTGTTGGGTCTGTTTTATAATCCAATCTGCCAACCTATGTCTTTTTTTTTTTTTTTTTTTTTTTTTTTTTAGAGAGAGAGGGAGTGAAAGAGAGAGAGAATAAATTTTATTTTTTCATCTGGTCTGTTTTTCTGACACTTAGTTGTGTACGTGATGCTGGGGTCCTTGTGCGTGCCAGGCAAGCACTCCAACTTCTGAGCCACTGCTCCAGCCTAACCTATGCTTTGATTGAAGAGTTTAGACCATTTACATTCAATGTTATTATTGAGAGATGATTTTTATTTCCTCTCATATTTCTAGTGTTTAAATTGGCTTTGATTATCCTTTGATTGACTATTCTTCTAGTGTAATTCCTCTCTATCCTGGTTCTCAATTTTATTTTTCATTCTTCTTCATGAAATATTTTGAATAGTGCAGGCTTTCAACTTATGAATTCTTTTAGCTTTTTTTATCATGAAAAGTTTTTATTTCATCTTCAATTTTGAAACAATTTTGATGGTTATAATATTCTTGGTTGGGATCCATTTTCTTTCAGAGCTTAGTATATATTATTCCAAGCTCTCCTAGATTTTAGGGTCTGGTTTGAGAAATCAGTTAAAATTGTGATTGGTTTACCTCTAAATTTGACAAGCCATTTTTCTCTTGCAGCTTTTAAAATTCTACCTTATTCTGTATGTTAGGCATTTTCCTGACTGTGTCTTGGAGTGGATCTGTTATGATTTGTATATTTGGAGTCCTATTTGTCTCCTTCTTTTGAATTTCCATTTCATTCTTAAGGTTTGGAAAATTTTCTGACATGGATTCATTGAAAAGATTGTGCATTATTTTAGTTTGTATTTCAGAGCCTTCATCTATCCCGGTGAGCCTCAAATTTGTTCTTCTAATGTTATTCCAGATTTTCTGAATAGTCTGTTCATGGTCTCTGAACATCTTCTACGGTTGACTTTGTTTTCAAGATTATAGATTTTAGGGGTTGGGGATTTAGCTCGGTGGCAGAGCACTTGCCTAGCACAAGCGGCAAGGCCCCGAGTTCGGTCCTCAGCCCTGAAAAAAAAAAAAAGATTATATAGTTTTTCTTCAAGACCTGAAAATCTGTCTTCAAAGTGGCTGGATCTATTGGTGATGCTTTCCATTGAATTTTTAATTTAACGATTCCTTCATTTTGAGGAGTTCTTTTTCAGAATCTCTCTTTATTGAAGTGATCTTTTGCTTCCTGTATTCTACCTGTTTTCACTTCTTACATGGTCTATTACCTTGTAGAACAGTTAAAGTATGATTTTTCTAAATTCCTTCTCTGACATTTCTAATACTAGGTGTCAAGTCCGTTGGTGAAACATTTTGAGTTGTTAGGAATGGTTTGTTCCCTTTTTCTTTCTTTCTTTTTTTAAAGAGAGAGGGACAGTGAGAGAGAGAGTGGAAGAGAGAATCAACTTTAGTTTTTCATGTGGTTTTTCATTGCTCCAACATTTCGTTGCATACATGGTGCTGGGGTTTTAACCTGTGTCCTCGTGCATGCCAGGCTAGTGCCATAACCACTGAAGTACCACTCCAGTCTATTCCCTTCTTTTTCATATTGTTTGTATGCCTACCCATCTATCAGTTTGGTTCTAACTTTTTCTTTTAAGTGAAGGACTATTTTGTGAGTTTCTTTTTCTTACAAGCCCTGGGTTGGGCAAATAACCAGATAATGATATTTTATTTCAGTGTGTGACCTCGGCTGATCCCAATATCAATTCCCCTTTAAGCAAAGCCACTGAGCCCTTTTTACTATAATCACTTCTAAGCCAAATCTCATTCTATTCAGCCTTTCTATTTTTTTTTTTTAAGAGAGGGACAGTGAGAGAAATAATTTTATTTAGTCTTTCATGTGGCTTTTATTGCTCTGAGACTTTGTTGTGTACGTGGTGCTGCATTTTGAACCTGCATACTCAAGCGTGCCGGGCAAGTGCCTTAACCACTGAGCTACCGCTCCAGTCCCTCTGTTCATTCTTTTAAGAACAAAATCCTATTGCAGTTGATCTCTGTGATTCCTCAAAATTGGGTGTATGCCATGGCCAGGTGGAGAAAATTCTTATTCAATCAAGCCTGTGGATCTCACCCAAGCTGCAGGGGCACAGAAGCCAATTTCCTATTTGCTATGATCTGCCTGCCAGCAACTTATGGTTTGTTGGCTCAAGGGCCCGCAGCTGACTGTTCAGAGGGTGCAGTGTTGTGAGTTGTGTGCTTATATTGATTGTAGTAGCTTAGGATGTAGACTCTGGAGTGTCTCTGTAATTGTACCTGTTCCATGTACCTGTTCCCCTTAAAAGGATCCTTTTCACAGCGGTGGAGATCCTGGAGGCTGTGAGTGCAGAAGCTATGGTTGTTTTTTCTCCATGGGTGACCTATGATGCAGAAGTAGTTCCCTGGCCAACATCACTCTGAGGTATGGTAATGAAGAGTCTCTGGTGGTCTACCTGGACTCTAGTTTCCACTGCCTCTGTCCGGTGAGTGCTGTGCAGCACTTTTAGCCTTTGCCTGGGTCACAGAGGTTGAGTGGGGCTAGCTGTACTTACCCTGCACATGTCCTCTATTGCTCACTTGGTTCCCTTTTTTGGTGGTCAGAGGGAGGGAGAGGGGTTTCAGCAGTTTACAGCTAGTAGTGATCCTTCTGCACATTCTTTCTGGCTGTTTTTTGTTTTTTTGTTTTTTTTTTTTTGTATGTTTAAAGAGAAAGAGAGGGACAGTGAAAGAGAGAGAGAGGGAATTTTATTTAGTTTTTCATCTTTTGTTGTTGTTGCTTCAATACTTAATTGTGTATGTGGTCCAAACCCAGTTCCTCACACATGCCAGGCAAGTGCTACAACCTCTGAGCCACCGCTCCAGCCCCTCTGGTTGGATTTTTAGAAAGACCTACAGCAGGTAACTTCCCCTTGGTTCAATTTGCTGCTGTCTGGGTGAGGGAAGATGCCGCACTGATTTAAGAGGGTAGCTTGTTAGCTAAGGGCTCCACAAGATGGTTTAGCTTACTTTTCATGATTTGGTGGTAAGCTTTTTGTACTCTTTTAGTAAGTCTTTTTTTTTATCATTGCGCCTTAAGTTTTGACTGTCTTTCCATGTTTAAGTGGGTGAGCTTAAGACAATGTCTGCTCTCCCTCCTCTTTCTCTCTGATGCCCTTCCCTGGCCCATCTGCCTCCTTCCAATGTTGAGATCAGGATTTGTTGTCTAACTTGCTTCTGCAATCTTCCTACCTCTCTCCAGGAATGTAAATTTTAAAATGACATTTACAATAGCTTGAAAAACATCAAAAATCCAGGAATAAGTCTATTGGATGACATGGAAGACCTTTACACAGAAATTAAGAAAATCTAGCCATGCGCAGCAGCACACATCTATAATTCTAGTGACTTGGGAGACAGGAGGATCATGAATTCAAGGTTAACCTGGGCATTTTAATGAGCTCAGTGGTAGAGCACACTTGGGTTCAATCCAGAATCCCAAGTATCACAAAAGAAAAGAATGAGGGAGGAAAAGAAATAAAATAAAATCTAAATGAATCACACCATAAAGACTATCCATCAGCAGATGTCAACTGATACCATAATGTTCTCCCCAAATTATCTAGTCATTACAAACCTTGTCCAAAATCTCTGGATGTTTGTGTATGCAGTTGTGAAACTGATCCTAAAATTTATATGGAAATGCAAAGGATCAAAATTAGTCATGACAATCTTGAAGAAGTATAAAACTGGAGAATGTTTGGTATTGGAAATGAAGACTTATGATATTGGTACAGTACACAAATAGGCTGATGGAATATATAAAAACTTAAAAACAGAACAAAGACTTTTGTCTTATGATAAAGGTGGCATAGCACTGAGAAAAGGAAAATGTTTTCAATAAATAGTGTAGGGTCAATCAATTAAATGTGAAAGGCAATAAGTAAAACCTTGAAATGATAACCTAGGAGAATATCTTCATGACCTTGGGCAATAATTTCTCCATGAAGAGACAAGCACTAATCATGAAGGAAAATACTAACATATTGGCTTCATTAATATCCAAACTTTTTTTTTTTAATCAAAAGACACTAAGAGTTAAAAGCCATAGACTGGGAGAGATACATGCAACACGTATAACCAATAAAAGTTCTGTAACCAGAATATATGAAGAACTCATACAAATCAAGAAGTTAAAAAGACAATAAGTTCAACAACAACAACAACAAAAAGAGGCAAAAAACTTAACTAGGTATTTTGCAAGAAAATGGTCAAAGGACAATAAGTAAATAAAGAGATGGTCAACTTCACATAATATGCAGCAATGTGCAAAATAAAGCCTTGATGATCAAGCCAATGAATACATGAGAAAGTGCTCTAAATCATTAGTAATCAGAGAAATGCAAATGAAAACCACATTAAGATATCACCTTACACCAGTCAGAATGGCAAAGATGAAGAAAATAAACAACAATAGATGCTGGAGGGGCTGTGGAGAGATAGGTACACTAACACACTGTTGGTGGAGCTGCAGACTGGTACAG
>PVKS010016893.1:0-43092 GCA_004027875.1 Aplodontia rufa
CTGGAAAGATTCCCAGGAGTGGAATAGCAGGGTCATATGGTGGACTCATCCCTAGTTTTTTGAGGATTCTCCACACTGCTTTCCAGAGGGGCTGTACCAGTCTGCAGCTCCACCAACAGTGTGTTAGTGTGCCTATCTCTCCACAGCCCCTCCAGCATCTATTATTGTTTATTTTCTTCATCTTTGCCATTCTGACTGGTGTGAGGTAATATCTTAATGTAGTTTTGATTTGCATTTCTCTGATTACTAGTGATTTAGAACACTTTCTCATGTATTCATTGGCTTGATCAATGTCCTCTGATGAGAAGTTTCTATTTAGCTCTTTGGCCCATTTATTAATTGGGGCGTTAGTGTTTTTGTAGTTGAGATTTTTGAGGATTTTTAGATTCTGGACATGAGACCCTTGTCAGAGGACTCATACCCCATGATTCTCTCCATTTCTGTAGGAAACCTCTTGACTCTTATGATTGTTTCCTTGGCAGTACAAAAGCTTTTTAGCTTTATGGCATCCCATTCACTGATTTTTTACTTTAGTTCCTTCACTTTTGGAGACAGGTTGAGAAAGTCTTTGCCTCCCAAATGTTGAAGTGTTGGACCTAATTTGTCTTCTATCAGTTGTAAGGTAGCTGGTTTAATTCCTAGCTCCTTGATCCATTATGATTTGATTCTTGTGCAAGGAGAAAGATATGGATCTAATTTCAACTCTCTGCAAGTGGCTGACCAGTTTGTCCAGCACCATTTGTTGAAGAGGCTGTCAGTCTCCCATGTAATATTTTGCCCCCCTTCATCAAAAATCAGATGTTTAAAGATTTGAGGGTTTGTTTCAGGGTCTTCTATTCTATTCCATTGGTCTTCTTCCCTGTCTTGATACCAGTACCATGCTGTCTTTGTTACTATGGCTCTATAGTATAGTTTTAGATCTGGAATGGCAAAAACACCTGTTTTATCTTTCTTGTTTAGTAGTGTTTTGGCAATTCTTGGCTTCTTATTGTTCCAAATGAATTTGAGAATTGCTTTTTCTGTGTCTGTAAAGAACGACATAGGTATCTTTATAGTGATAGCATTAAATCTATATAAAGCTTTCGGTAGAATGACCATTTTTATTATATTAATTCTGCCTATCCAAGAGCATGGGACATCTTTCCATATTCTTAGGTCATCTTGGATTTCATTCTTCAATGACCAATAGTTTTCGTTGAAGAGATCTTTGATTTCCTTTGTTAGGTTAATTCCAAAGTATTTTATTTTTTTCGAAGATATTTTGAAAGGGACTTGTTGGAGTCTGACCTTCATTCTATTTCATCAGCTGCCCTAGAGTGACTTTGTGACAATTATTGGGATCTGACCTTCACCTCCATTTCATCAGCCGCCCTAGAGTGATCTTATGACTATTTGCATAAGCTCCTTCTAGAAGGGCTGCTACGTAGTGCTTTGTTAAAGATTAGGGTGGGTTAAAATGTCTTAATGACAGATTACTCCCTAGTTTTTGTCTGTACCCTAGTTTTTTTGTCTGTACTGAATCTACATAACATCTGGCAACTCCCTTAGAAGGATTATTGATTCCTTGGCTGTCTCCCCTCCTCCTCTATAAAAACCCGTGTGCCTTAGTAATAAACGGATTCTGAGCTGCCATCAGCTGTGTGTGGTTGCCTCGTTTCCCCGGCTGGGAGGGAAGGGGTCCCCAGACGAGGGGGGACCTGGGTTCCAGCCGTCGGCACTCACCCTTCTCCTGATCGGCTCCTGGGGGGCAATCCAGTGCCCCACAGGGACTGATTTGAAAGCTATTGATTTATCAATATCAACATCAAGAAAAGAAAACTACAGACCAATATCCCTTATGAAATTGGATGCAAAAATCCTTAATAAAATACTAGCGAACCGTATTCAAAAACTTATCAAGAAAATAATACATCATGATCAAGTGGGCTTCATCCCAGGAGTGCAGGACTGGTTCAACATACGCAAAACAATTAACCTAATCCACCACTTAAACAGAATCAAGGACACAAACCATATGATCATCTCATTGGATACAGAAAAGGCCTTTGATAAAATTCAGCACCCTTTTATTTCAAAACTCTAGAGAAGATAGGGTTCAAAGGATCATTTCTGAACTATGTAAAGGCTATATATGCTAAATCCTCAGCTAGTATAATACTAAACGGAGATAAGATGAAAGCATTTCCACTAAAATTGGGAAGAAGACAAGGCTGTCCTCTCTCACCACTTTTATTCAATATTGTTCTTAAGACCCTAGCTGGAGCAATTAGGCAAGAGAAAGAAATCAAAGGGATAAAAATAGGAAGAGAGGAAGTCAAACTCTCTCTTTTTGCTGATGACATGATCCTGTATCTGGAAGATCCAAAAAACTCCATCAGTAAACTGCCTGAGCATTTTCTTCAATGTAAATGTTTATCCTTGTCTTGCTTGCTGAAGATTGGGATTTTCATCAGTACATTTAGTATTTGATTTGTATTTTGCCCCATTTGCAAAGCTTTCCTCTAGTTGCTTCTACTTTTTTCTTATGGAATTATCCAAATTCTATTAATATCTCTTTTACCCTTTCTCTACTTTGATATCTCTTTCTCTTCTCCCTCTATTTTTTCCCCAGCAAATCCTTCACCTCCTATACTTTCTCTCTGTTCGTTACCAGATATCACAACCTCTTTAACTTCCTTTTACATTCCCTTCTCTCTCAGGCATCTGTAAGTTTATCATCTCTTAGCTCTAATTAGTTTATGCAATTCAACCACCCATCATTAATGCTGTGAAACCATTATCACTGAGAATGCCAAACTCAATAACTATTGAAGGCTGTGAAGCTTGACATAGGTGATGGTTGAATACTTTTGCCAGCAAAGGTAATTGCTAGAACTATCATTCATTTCACAGGTAGAATTTAACATTGTAATAGACATAGTTTTTACTAAGTAACCAATTTAATGCTGTTTATTGTAAACATTGCTTTTTCATATTGATGGCCTCCCATCAGTTCCTGAGGAGCTGGAAAACTTTTTTTTTTTCTTTTAAAGAGATACTGAGGGAAGAGAGAGAGAGAGAAAGAGAGAGAGAGAGAAAGAGGAGAGAGAGAGAGAGAGAGAGAGAGAAAGAGAATCAATTTTATTTAGTTTTTCATGTGGCCTTCATTGCTCTAACACTTCATTGTGTATGTGGTGCTGGGGTTTGAACGCACATCCTCATGCATGCCAGGCAAGTGCTGTAACCACTGAGCAATTGCTCCAGACACTGGAGCTGGAAATCTTAAGGGACACTAACAGTTCACAAGTTAAGGATTTGGCTACTGAACTCAACTTTCCTGACAATACCTCAACCACCGAAGGGACAGGACAAAACCGACAGTCGAGCAGCAAGGACCCAAAGAAGAACAACCAGAAAGAGAGCTCAGGCACCCAGACGTCCAACCAGTGAAAACCCTCAAAACAAACAAAACAATGGCTCACAATAGCTCATACACAAAATAAGAAGAAAAAAGAATCCTCTTCAATTTAGGAAACTGGAAGAAGCCAGCACCCAGACCCTGTACTGCTGCTACATGTGCCTAGGACTCTAGACCAGGCCCCAGCAGGCACGTGGGACACCTCTGAGGACCCTGTGCCCTGAACCAGCCCCACTGACATGAGTAGCCAGTTCTCTATACCTGCTCCACCAGGTACACTAGACACCCCCAAGTACCCAGTGCCCAGACACCATCCAGGTGTCATGCATACCCACCAGGTCCAGATATATTGGGTCTGCCATTGACTTCAAGTTTCCCAGGTATCAACGTGGAGCATAGGCTGGGCTGCTTTAGCCCACCCAGCATCTCCAGTGGCCCAGAATGCAGCAACACACCCTTACTGCTTAGCTTCACCAACCATGTTGCTGCCCAGCAACACCACCATGTTCCAAATCTGAGTCCTGGAACTAGATCCAAAAGGTGCAACAGAAGCAGCTTTATGGAAGAAGGTAGTCATCAGAGAGGTGGTGTCTGACCAAACCCTGGGACCTGCAAGGAAGAAGCACCCAGAGATTTATCTTTCTTGCTTCCACACAGGGAATCTCAATTCCAAGATCCAGAAGACACTTTTCAAAAAGGAGGAATCAAATATAAAAGATTCACCTCAAACCCTCAACTCCCCTAACAAGAAGCCAATGGATAGGAAGCAGGACAAAAACCAAGAACAAAAGATCAACTATCTGATAACTAAAAGGAACAGTGAACTAAAAGAAGATTTAATGAAGGGACTAAATTAGAAAATTCAAAAGACAAAACTATATTATCAGAGAAATAGACATATTGAAAAAGGAAGTAACGAAGGTAAAATCTGCAATCACATCAGAGGATTGGATATAAAAGATCTGGTATACATATGTACAATAAAGCTCTGCTTGGCTATTAGAAGCAATGATATTGTGGCCTTTGAAAGTAAATAGATGGAATGGAAGAAATCATGCTGAGCGTAGTTAGCCAAATCCAGAGAGTCAAGGGCCAAATGTGTGGAGGCTAGAACAAAACCCAGGCTTAGGTGAAAGGTTGTCAAACTTGTACATTAGACCTAGCATAGGAGTAACAACACATAACCTAGGGGGACCACAGATATTAGGGGGGAAGGGTGGTGGGGCAAAATGGTAGGGAGAGGAGAGTTAGGGTGGGTAGGGAGGGATCTAGGAGACAAACAACAATGTAGCATACTCTTCCACCCCCCAATCCAAGAAACTAAATAATACTTATACAATTATTTATTTCTGGAAAATTCATAATTAAAACATTTATATTGGTTGTAGAGGCAAAATATAGGAGAATCAAGAGACAGGGGTATGGATGTTATATTCAGGTTTAGAAGCAAATGCATATTATATTGTTACCCTATACACATTTATGATTGTACAATAACTCCTTAAAATTTTTTAAAAGATAAAATAACAAGGATGCAAAACTGGCAATGTAATTTATTTTAACTATATAATATCAATATGAAATCACCATACATAATATCCTAAACTTTTTAATTTTTAGGAGTTTTCAGATGAAAATATCATAGACTTAAACAGATATATTAATCAGCTATTTCTCATAAGAGTACATGTATATACAATTTTTCACCAAAACATATTTGAAAAATAATTAAAATGAGGAGAAACATTTCCTTATATATTAAGTGATGCTGCACTTATAGGTTAAGGCTATAATAATAGCAGGTAAATTATTTTTATGCATGAAAGAATACAGGAAACATCTGATAAACATCACCAATCCAAGCTATGATTCTTTTTGGAAAATAGCTAAACTGTGCTGCTCTATATACATGCAACTATGCACTTAAAATCCTTACTTGCTAAAGTTACTGATTTTTCTTATTGTAAATATATACTTTTTGTAATATGTTGATCCTGTTCCTATTAACAAATGTGGAAATATCTCATTCTGGATTATTTTTGTCTGTTCTCTTTTTCTTAGCCCAAGGAATGCTTTAAGTGTTCCATTTCCTTGTTAGTGGATGTGCAACTGTGGACATTTTTTTTTTGTATAAACTTTACTTTCCCTTCAATCTCACATCTGTTGAAAGCCAAGAGGACTCTGTCTTGCAGTCCAGTTCTTCCCCCAACGCTGCATCTTCTCTACATCCCACCTGGCTTAGTTTTACCTTCTTAAATAACCTCCATTCTCTGTCCCATTTCCCTCCACCTACTTTGCCACTTATACAAAATCATAATGTTCATTTTCCATAAGCATAATATTCAAAGGGGTACCTGTCTGTGATTTTTCCCTCTTGTGTCAACACTGAGCTCACACATTAAGTGTGGTATAAAGAACTCAAAGTGAATTTATTTATATTATTGTTTTCTCAATATAGATCTGTTGTTAACATGTCTCTAGGTATGCATATGTAATCCACACAGCTATAAAAGGAAAGAAACAAATGTCAGGCACACAGCTCCAAGCTGAGAAACCAAATGGTAAGCAGGAAGAACAAAGGAGCTGAGGTTAGCATTGAGATCCATATCTGACTCTTATCTGGAATTTTAAACATCTTAATGAGTATGGAGTTTTATATAATTCCTAAGTAATAAAGAAATAAGTCATTGACACCCTAATCATGACCACATACAGTAAAATATGTATTTAAAGAGGAGAAGAAAAGAGGGAAAATACATTGTGTAATGTCTATTTATTAAAGAAAGAGTGGTAGTAATATTTTAGTTCTCCCCCACTAAGCCTCATAAATTAATAATTTAGTTAGTAATATTCTGTGTAAAGTATAGTAAATTCACAAGTTAGTCATGAGAAAAGATGATGCTTCTGTTAAAGGGTATCTAAGATCACTAAAGGTACAGAATATTACTAGTCCTCAGTCACTTGTGTTGGATGATACACTTTTAAATGCTTCAGAAAAGTTCTGTCAAATTAAAGTGATTGTGCATATTGCTATAAGAAAACCATTGAGTGTTTTCAGATGCAGTGTGAACTGTTCCATGTAAGAAACGCTCGGTGACTTCTTAAGCAACCTCTAATACAGAGCTCTTTTCCTCTAACTTGAAAACTGTAGGTCCATTCTTGGGGAAAATCACCCTCTGGGTCATCCGTTGTGCATCCTATAACATCAGGAGTGGCAGATTATGTGTTGATGCTCCTTTGTAATCACCAAGTTGGAGCTCATGGGGTGAGGTGAGGAAATGAGAAAGGACTGTCCTATTGCCTTTGAGACTCTGCAGTCCACAACTGCTATATTTAGTCCAGTCAAAAGGCTTGGAAATGAGTTTTCCAATTTCACCTGACATTTCTTCCTTGTTTTCAATACAAGCCTTCATCTCCATTCCTCCATATCCAAATATTTTAATAAGAATCATGATTATTTTGGCATTTGGAAATCATCATTCCTGAATTTGATCAAGCACTTATATAAGTCTTTCAGCAATTTTATTTGCAGGTAGACAGGGAGAATTTATTTTATTCAAATGTGAATGGATACTGCAAAGCCATTTGTGAACTAGTTGGCTCTGAGTCCAGTGAGTCAGAACACATTCAATCAATATGTTACACAAACTGGATCCATTACTTTCAGATAGGTATCCAGGGACAAAAGAAGTCTAGGATCCACTGTCAGCCTGTCCTTTGCTCAAGAAAGCTGCCTAAACCAGTCCTGACCTCCTGTTCTTCATTGCACCACTGCTGAGTGTCCCCAAAAGGTGTCCTGCCCTGGGTTATATACTCACAGGCAACTCTCATCACTGGGTGTCTTTGAGGGGCATCCTGCTTTCAGGGGAGAAGGAACAAAGCCTTGGTTGTCCCAGGAAAATTCTTTCCTAACTCATGGTGTTACATTCCCTAGGAGGAACAGGAACAAAACTCAGACAATTTCAGGAAATTCCTATGTATCTCAGGATATTGTGTTTCCAGCATATTCTATAGTTATTCTCAAGAACCATAACCAAAATGGAGAACTGGGTTGGTGCAAGGCCATCCAGATAATTGTCCTGCCTATATTTAGTGACTTAAAACAATTAGCTTGGCAGACAATGTATCTTTATGTATTGATCATTTGAAAAATTTTTATTTTCATGAATTATTAATGTATTGTTTCCTTATTTTCATTTCATTTCAATCCTGAATACAAAGATCTTTAAAGACAAAGGGTAAGAAATTTTTTTCCTTGGCTAATTATCAGTGATAGCTGACAATTAAGTATCTTAATTCAGTTCACTCTAAATGGATTGATGTATTCACAACTAAATATTCAAATTCAGTTGTATTAAGTTTCTTGGGACACAATTGTTGACTAATGGCTGAGCCTTTGCTACCTTTCCAAGCTTTTAATCCTGTGAATAAGCCAAAAAATCAATTCAACAAACATTTGCAGAAGATTTTAAAAAATTAAATCAATGATAAGCAGTATGGAATTCAAAGATGAAAAGGAAAGTGATAAATCCTGCCTTCAAGGAATATAAAATATTCATCGTAACATGGTTCAGAATAAGATAGCACAGTTAAAGCATAAACAAATTGCTTAGGAAAACTAGAGAAGGAAATGATCACTAAGGGAGAGCTAGATTGAATAAATGTTAACAGATGTGGATTTTAAATGATGAATTAAAATTAGGTAGGCAAAGACGAGAGGAATTTACTCCAGGCACAAGTTTACATGGAGATAAGGAAGTAGTCCCTTATGCACACAACCAAGATTAAAACTAGCAATATGGTGAACAGGTTTCACTCCCCAGTATTCATCTACCATGGATTAGGCATTCCATTTCTTCTTAACTTTTTTTCACAACATATTTTATACTTTAACATAAGAAATGCTGAATTGCCCACACAAGCTCACATACAAGCATTTTTGCTGGACTTTAAAGTCAACTACATTTTCCATTCTCCTTCAAAATCAGGTGTGTTCAAGTGAATTAGCTCTAGGCATGGGCACCTGTGGAGTATGTGGAAAACCAAAAGAAAAAAAATTTTTGTGGGACCCTAGTCTATTTAAATCATTTGTTTAGTTGTATTATAGAATTCATGGGTCCATGTGAGGTGTAGTTATTTTCCAATAAAACACTTAGAATAATTGATAGAAGTGAGTTACTTCCATGTTGATTTCTTATCTAATTAATATATGCAAAGATTTTCTATAGCATCCAGTCACCATGTCCTCCTGTACATGTTGAGGAACTGCTCTGAGTTCTTTATTGTCAAATGTGCCATTCTTGGTCAATTTCTTATTTTCCATTGTGAGAAAAAGATAGCAATACTGTTGTTACTCTCAATGCCATAGATTTTGAAACCTGATTGTATTTAAACCACATATACCTTCTTTTCTCTGCGGGTTACTCATTCCATTTATTTAATGATTACTGAACTCAAGATGCTGCCACTTCCATTATGCTGCCAAAACTACCAGATTTCGATAACTTTTTAAGAGATTCTTATTAAATTTCATTGATGATGACCACAAATGTACGTCTGACCCAGAAAGTGCACAGTAGTATGAAAGAAGACTCATTTTCTAATCATCTCAAAGTTACCATTTGGAAAGAATAATAGCACATTTTCCAAACATATCTATCATAATTCCTCACTATCTTTCTAGAATGCAATTTGTGCCAATGTGGATTATATCACTGCCTTCTACACACTGCACAATAGGGACAGTTAAGGGGCTAATGGGTGAAGCTGGAAAAACTATCACATCCACACAAGAAATGTCCATCTGTCCTCTGACAAGACTTTAAGAATGTCTCAGATGAGAATAATTCACAGTACCTGTTGGAGACAGGAAGATATCAGTCAGCAGACACCTTAGCCTTGTGCAGCAGATATCTCAAAATCCACTGGAGGAAACATGGGTAGTCACACATGAAGAATGTCCTAAATTCTAGTATTAGGTACCAGCAGGTGGAGGATCACACAATAAAGAACACATTCTGCCTTTGTTTACTACCTTGGGATACTGCAAATCTAGATACAGAAAGTTAGCCAGTAAGTGATGATGTACCAGAAAGAGCCTTTACATGGGATTCATACATATAAAGCCCAAGTGTCAGGTTGGTAAAAGTCAGAGTTACCAAACACTAGCATTTCAGCTCATTCAGGTTAATCTCAGTCAACTCTATAAACCAAAGAAAACAAACAAACGAAGAAACAAAAATGCTACTCAGTGGAAGTGATTTCCTCATAAGGATCCTGGAACCAAGACCTGGACATAGGACTTCAGAAAGACTTCACAGAATTGAGTCTGGAGCATCTGGATGACTCTACACCTGAATAGAGTCACAGAGTTACCCCAAGTGAGGAATAAGGAAGATGGTCTTACAGAGTACCTGGTCTGTGTTCCTAGTGTTCTGTGTGGACAGTGTTCCTAGTCCCAGACAGGCCTAGCTGTCTGGTGCACTTAGAAAACTTCAAGTAAGTAATCCCAGTTATGAACTTTCTGGGGTGAAAAGCCTGAGACTGTACTGGTTCTAACCAATGGAATATAAGTAGAGGTGAAGAACACTACTTCCAGGTCATAGTAACATACCAACATGAAGTTACTACATACACTTTTAATTTTGTTCTTCTATATATTAAGGATCTCATCCTAGTCCCATTGTAAAGCCATAATTTAAGTAGATATGTGGGTTAAAGTAGTGCCAACTCCACCTTGACCTGGAAAATGGTTTGGACTTTTCATCTGTATTAATAATCACTTTTACGTATTCCAAGCCATTATATATTTTGGAGGTTACCTTAGAAATTGTCCTCATTAATTCTCCCACTGGAATATAAACTCAAGGAGGACTGGTATTTTTGTTTACTTTATTCCATATTTTATCTCTAGTGTTTAGAAAAATGTCTAACATAATAGTGATCTATAGAAATTGATATTAAACATAATTTTCAACAAAGATTCACTTGAGAAGATGAATAGTTATTGGAACCCAAATGCAGCAACTTTCTGATAAGCATGGAGCCAGAAGAGAGAAATTCAACTTACTGCACATTGGAATGATGAGCTTTCGTTCTAATGTTAAGAAGTATTAGGCTGGGGCTAGAGTGGTAGCTCAGCAGTTACAGCTCTTGCCTGGCACGTGCCAATACCTGAGTTCAAACCCCGGCACCATGTACACAATGATGTCTCAGAGCAATGAGAGTCATATGAAAAGCCAAGTAAAATTGATGATTCTCTTTCTTTCTCTCATAGTCCCTCTTTCTCTCTAAAAGAAAAAAAAAAAGGAGTGTTAGGGCTCAAGTGAATTTCTGACCCCAGACAAAACTGCAGAGCATACTCCTAGGAACTGAGTTGGACTGAGCTTGCAGGTGAATTAACTCAACAAATTAAAACTAGGGGAAAGAGAAGTCCAGAGCTGGTACAGCCAGTGTGAAAATATTTTATTGTAACTGGAAGGACCTTAGCTCTCCTATGAAAAGCACATTTCTAGAGTACATGGATC
This sequence comes from Aplodontia rufa, assembly GCA_004027875.1. Classification (NCBI taxonomy): domain Eukaryota; kingdom Metazoa; phylum Chordata; class Mammalia; order Rodentia; family Aplodontiidae; genus Aplodontia; species Aplodontia rufa. Next base: position 10,924 of record PVKS010016893.1, read on the forward strand.
TTATTAGGTAAATGATCTACAATTTTATTCCAAGGAATTAACATTGGATTTCTATTTGGAAAGCTTCATAGATCAGACTTACTAATAAATAAGTACATTAGCAAAGATAAGGGTATTGTCACATGTGGGGTAGAGTTGATAGAATGAATACACAGAAGCAGCAGCTGAAGGAATAGCACAGACTCACTACCCAAATCTCAATTTTGTTTACTTTTTAATCCAAATAACATGAGTAAATATTATTGAGATCTACAGAGATGTTTAAATGCACAGAAATGGTCATCTGATTGTTTTAGGTCAAGGCAGACTAACTATTTTGAATCTTCAAAGATAAAAACACTATAAAAATCAAGATTAAAAGTAATTAAGTCATTCAGATATTGTTCCTAATAGGGTTGATTTCAGCTGTGTGTGTGTGTGTGTATGTATGTGTATGTGTGCATGTGTGTTCTGCCTGGTCCATACATCCATACATCCACACATTCTAAGCAGCCCTCTGTGTTGACTACCCTGCTCTATGTCATTGCTAAATGTGCAACTCTAGGAATGTTAAGTTTTGAAAGATCAATAACGAGCAGGAGAAAGGGAAGGTTAAATGGGAAAGAAAACACCTTAGAGATTTTGGTGTTCAACATTTGATAAAACAGAGTATTCTAATTTTTTCCTCATTATTTTACCCAGAGTATATAGAAATTAATTCAAAGTTTAGCAGTATAGAGTTAGCTTTTAGACACAGCTCAGCATGGGAGCAAAGAGTTTAAATGCTAAAACCATTGCCTGACTTTAAATTTGAACTTTAATATGTACTAGCAGAGCATCTTTGCTTAATTTCCCTGTTATTTAAAAATTGAAGATAGAAAGAAATTTAATATAAAATGTTTTAAAATAAATTCAATATTTAAAATTGAAGTGGTCTCCGACTATATGGAGACTAAATGAACTAATATTTGTAAAGTTACTGACTTAAATTATACATGAGCTAAGGATAAAATGAAAAGATATGAAATATAATTTAACAAAATAGTCTTTTAAATTATTCAAATAGTTTAATAAATGATTTATGTGTGTGTGTGTGTGTATGTGTGTGAGTGTGTGTACCACTTTCACAGAGCATCTTAGGAGTAACTGAACATTGCATTTGAGAAAGAGAAAAGTCCCCATGCTAAATGGGAGATGACATAAAGCTGCTAGACCATGTTGATCTGTAGTCCAAGGAAGATGAGTAACCACTGCTTAATTATATAACATGACATTAGCCTCACTCAAGTCATCCTTTCTAGTTAAGATTTGTTAAAATATGCAACTATAGAGTTATTTCTGCTCATTGACATTACCTGAACTAGAGTAAACCTCTGTTTTCTTAACCTTTTCGCAAATCATTCAATAGAAGCACAAATCCCATGATAGGCATTCTCTAAGACTACCACCTGAGGTGCTCAGCATTTCCCATGCTAAGTAATCTGCCTCTGCAACTTGTTCAACTACAGGTGAGGTCTTAGTGGTCTTTTGGCTGGAGGGCAATGATATACTATTTATTATGTAGATATTTTCATATGTATATAGAAAATCCACATTTTTAACAATGATATACTGGAGTCTCAGTTACTTGAAGGCATTGTAAATTGTTAAGTCTAGAGTCACTTCAATTTTTACAACTGTCTCAAATATATAACATATATGGACAAAAAATTCTGTAGTCAGATCGAATTGTCTAAACAAGCAGCAGGTTTTTGAGCATATTTTAAGGAGTTTTTTTTTTTTTTGCATGTAACATTACAGGTATTCACATTGCATTTCTGTTCCTAATAAGAGAGAGATTATTCATTCTTTGATTTGGTGGGAACAGATTTTTCCAAGGTATTTGTTCCCCTTTTGTTTCCTCAGATTTATGAGCCTGGCAAGCTTTTCTGTCTGTTGCTGAAAAGACTATTGTGCCCATGTACACAGTACCAGCAAATAATTTATTTCAGACCTTCAAGAACATTTTTATTTTTTCACCCTCAGAACAGGGATTTTTCATTTCGGTCATCGGTCCCAATCTTAGCAGTGATTCCACAATGTCAGTATTCATTCTCAACAAAAATAAGAAAAAAGTTAGAACTGAGCATGCTTTGACATAGAAGAATGGAACAGTGGCAAAAACAGTCCTGCATTTTATGCATGCTACCACTGCAAAAATATTGTTCAGGGTAAAGTCTTAATTTTTAAACACTTCATTTTCTCTTCCTTTTAAAAATTCTGATCCCAAATGTCATAAAGAAATATATACATATATTCCAAACAAATAACATATTCCAAACATATAACAAAATATGAATATTTCATCAATCTAAATATACAAATTTTTGTTGTTGTTGTTTATATAGTACTGAGGATTGAACCCAGGTCCTCACACATGCTAAGCCAGTACTAAACCCTTGAATAATACCACAGCATTTATTTTATTTAAAGAGATAACCTTTTGTCTTGACTTATCTAGATGGTTATATGGCTAACTTTTCTAGAGAAGTGTCTTTATTGAACCTATCTTGCTTTAATAACTCACATATTAATGCCTGATATTTTATGAGATCCATATTGCCTCTTAATTTTTATTTCAAAAAAATTCCAAAATATATCTAATTACATGTATTGTTACATCATTATATTATAAAGTTAGACATAACTGAGAATTTTTGTAGCTCAATCTTTTAGAACAAATGTGGCTCTAACTGTCCTTAAAAATAGTCTTTTCTTAAAATTCCCTAAAGAGCAATATGATTTTTCAACCTCTCATTTTAGAAAGAAACCTGACTTTTAAAGAAATGACCAGAGAGACCTTAACTCCAACTCATACCAATGTGACAAAGGTACACATTTATCATTTGCTTTTGAAGGTCTCATACTGAATCTTATGGTACTGACGTTTCATAGATATTATATTTTCTTTTTTCCTGTCCTGACCATCCCTTTGTGTATATTAACATAAACTGTACTGAGATTAAATACCTGGATTGTTAAGCAGGGTAAAAGCAGAGTAAGTACTCCCTAACATTACTTTTTCAAACTTTATGAAAAGCAGCTGCAGGTAGAAATTAGCATGAATTCAGAAGTATTTACATTCACATTTTCCTCAGCTAAGAAATAACAATTTTGACTCTAACATATAATCAAAATTGTTCAGGAACAGTTTTGCCAACATTTGTAAATAGTCATAAAATATTACTCATCAGGAATTCTTTATTGGTGAGATTTGAAAAGTCTCTCAGTCTCTTTCTTTTTGTTTTCTCTCTTGAAATTGACAATATTTACTTCTTTAAATGAAACTCACACAAAATGTTTTGTCATTGAACTAAGCACTCCGATTATGTAAGTTTTTAGGGAATAATTCAGCATTTTGGAGAAAGGGAGAAAAAAAAGAATAATTGTCAGCCTGACAGGAACCAAGAAATATCTTATTTTGTAATGTTTTCAAAATTCAAAAATAGTACTTTTTATAAACATTACAGAGAGTAAAATATACTGCATCACCAGTTTTGATAAATAGAAATACATTTTCAGTCTTTTATTGGTAGTGAGCTACCTTTTTATTTGATTTTAATATCCAACTTTTTTCTGATTCATTGTTTTTCAATATTTGTATATATGATATTTTCTTTTCACATTAATTAACACTACACTCTCTCATGTTCCCTTGACTAAGAGAAGCATTTCTTATCCTGGAAACTTGTCTTCTGAGCATGGAGCCTTTGTAAGAATGTGTTAATGCATGACACCCGAAGTTATACTTTAATGTTGAGGTATGTTGTCTGAGTAATAAGAAGACATGGTATGAATTTAACATTTCTTTTCTCCTGAAAATACAAGATTTGTGATAATAAAATGGTCAAGAAAGGTAAAAGGTCATTCAGATAAGACGAATCATTCAACATGTGGGTGAATAACATACGCTGTTTGTCATTATCCTTATTACATTTGAGTTAGCAAAGAACTAATTTCTAACAGTTCTCCAAGTTACCCATGTTGTTAAAATTGGGAGAAGTATTATGGATGAATGGTTGACCTCTTTATCTCACAGATGAGAAAATGAAGAAAATTATATTCTGAAGATGAGCAAGCAAGAGTATTTAGATTTCTTTTTATCCCATGCCTGTTCTTACCAGCACTGGACCCCTTTTTATTGCTTCCTCTCAAGTTAACAAAAACTCCTGTGTTCCTTGTTTCAAGTAGATGTTTTATAGCAGGTATGAGACTGTTCTTCACTTTTATAATGGCACGGAATTCCAGGAACAGATGAAGTCAAGGAAGGAGGCCACAGAGCTACTTCATCAGCAGCATCTCCACCCAAGCCCACCTCTACTTCTGTCATGTCCATGTCCATGCCAGGGGAGTGGGTTAGGATGTGGGAAAACCAAAGTGACCAGAGACAGTGTGGACACATACAATGCGTTTGGGGGAAAGCTTACCAGACCGGGGATTGCTCCAAGAAGAGCTCAGTGGTAACAGCTGAACAGACATCATCTCCATCTCTCAGATGCTTTGCAAGCAGCTGCTCCAGGGTCCAGTGGTGGCTGACTGAGAATGACATGTATTTTTACCATAGAGCCCTCAGTTCTGTGCCTGTCTTCACTCAGACAAGGGCTTTATATGTTAGGTTCCAGAAGCAGTGATAACAGTGTTAGCTTGCTTGTAGGACCAGCATTCTGGTGAGCAACTCTCCTGGTATACACGTAAGAAGGTGGCTTTCTACATAGGACACTAACTTGCCCTGTTTCATAGTGTGCATTGGAGAGAACCAGTGTCCTTCAAGATGATGTTTATCCGGACTTTTCTGCCAAGGCTTTCTCTCATTGTTCCCTTCCCTTAAGTTGGCTAGGTTTTTGAGAAAACAAAGGTGTTTCAGGGACATGATGTTTTACTGTTCCCCTTTTTGTGGATGTTACAATCTCTAAAGTTAAAAAAAAATAAGCACAAGCAGGTTCTATCTTTACCAAAAATAGTAGAGAGACTCTTGTCCTGGCCACATCTGCAAGTTAGTCGTATTCTACATACAAATGATTCTAGCAAGAAATCTGGCCTTAAGACTAAAAGATTATAATATAGCTAACCTATTCCCATTTCATTCATCAAGTAATATCCTAATGATTTTCATGAAGTTAACCTTGCATTTCCTCTTGTGTCCCATAAATATGAAGATTGTGAAAAGTGCTTGCAATTGAAACATGTAGGTAACTGGTATGTGGTTTCTGTTTTTACTTAATGTTAAAATCTGACTTTAAGCTTAACCCACAGAAGCCAGAACTGACCTTATTGTTAATTTCTTATTTTATAACAATAGGTTTCCAAAATATGATTTGACTCCCTAACTTATGATGGGAAATTAAGAAGAGCATACATAATAAGAAACAACTGTTAGTTCCTTATTCTAAACTTAAAAGAATATTCTTGCTGCTATTAAATCCCATGCACATCTCCGCATAGCTAACCTGGTATGACAACTTGAAAGAAGTTCTGGAAAATATCATTTCTTCTTAACTAAATTGATTAAAAGCCACCACACTCTATTTCACATGACTTCTGATTGCTATGGTAATAGCCATAATCAAAGACTTTTCTAGTTTCTCCAAAACTGTATCAGGTCCTCCCTGCTAGCCTACTTGTTTTGACTGTCACTGTATTCTAGGCCAACTCTAGAAAGATCAGCATCAGTTTTCAAAGTAATGGAATAAATTGTGAGATATTCTAAATAAAATATCTTTGCTTCCTGCATTGAATATTCTGTGAATAAAAATCTAGTCATGATCACAGATAAGTATCTTTGCAATTGGACTTGGAATGCTTTGTACAGTATCACGATGCTATACTATGTTTTCTATGCTTCTTGGAAATTGGTATACCTAGTGGATTTCCAATAAGCTACACATTTTCATGCTTTTATATTTAGCTCCTTTGCAAATTCTTGCCTATTTTGTAGACTAAACTAAAACATCACTTGTGATTTTCCTTACCCACTCTGTCCCATTCCCTACCAACCAGTTAAAATCATCCCTTCCATGATGACATTGATGTACTGCTCCAGCTTCTATTATAGTGGTTATTGTTGATAGTATTCTTTTTTGGAAAGCCTATCTTCTAGTCCGCAGAAGACTTTAAAATCTTCAAAGGTATGGACTTCCCCTTGTTCACTTATGTGTCCTCGGCATTTATAAAGGTTCTAGAGTTATCATGAAATTCATAAATATTTGTTGAAAAAAGGCTAAGTTACCATATGCAGCAAAAACATAGTTAAAGACACTTGATGAATATTTGTGTGTGTGTGTGTGTGTGTTTGTGTGTTTATAGTTAATTTTCTGTTAAAATTCCTCATTCAAAGACTCAATATTCATGAGGTACCAATTATGTATGAGGCATTGTGTCAAGGATTTGAAAAATGCAAATCTCCTTAAAGATGTTCATTGACCTATAAAAATGTAAAAATCTTATCAGTAAAAAGAATAACAGTATATGAAAGTTTTTACCAAATGGTTTATTTTTTTAAAGAGAGAGGGAACATGAGGAAGAGAGACAGAGAGAAAGAGAGAATCAATTTTATTTAATTTTTCATGTGGCTTTCATTGCTCCAAGACTTCATTGTATACATGCTGCTGGGGTGCGAACCCTTGTCCTCACACATGCCAGGCAGGCATTGTAACTGCTGAGAGCCACCACTACAGCCCCTATCAAATTGGTTTAATAATTTTCTATAAATAAACTTATCTATACTGATTGTCCAAAATAATCATTAATTTTCTATAGACTTTTATTTTTCTTGAGAATTGACTCTCCAAGTCTTTTTTATGGATTTTAACTATGTGTTTCTTCCAAATTCATATGTTGAAATTCTAACCCCCACGGTAATAGAATTCAAAGGTGTGGTCTTCAAGAAATAATTAAGTCACAGGGGTAGAGCAATCATGAATGAAATGAACATCCTTATAAAAAAGGCTTAGGGGAGATCTTCTGCCTCTTCCACCATATGATAACACAGCCAGAGGGCACTGTCTCTGAGCCAGAAAGTCAGCCCTCATCTGATGGTAAGCCTGCCTAGATGATGGGGTTCCTAACTTCCAAAAGCATAATAAATTTCTGCTGTTCTTAAGCTACCCAGTTTCAATTTATGGAATTTTATAAGTATGCTGACAAACTAAGACCCTTATGATTTTTTTTTATAATTTACAATACTAGTTACATTTTGGAATCCTTAGTAGTTATAATTCTTTTTCCTTAAAACTGCATCAAATGCTTTGCACAAATAATGTTTGTTTTAAAAAACCAAGCATATTGCATACCTTCTCTTGCTCAGTTATTATTATAGTCTACAGAGGAATGTTAGCAGTTTGCAGTAATGCACAACTTCCTTTTGGTCTTTGTCTTCTCTGATTTTAGGAAAGTGTAAAGGTTTAACTTAAGATATCGAAGCTATATGATATACCAAAATATATTAATTAATGATTTATACGTGTCTTTGTGTATTATATATCTAGATGGAAAAGCATACTCATTTTTTCTTAGAACTTGTGTGGTCCATATAGCAATCAAATTAATCTATGTTTACAGTTTCCTTTCTTAGTTGCAATGAAAGATCTTATATAGTCATTACAATAATATTTGCTTGGAAGTTCCTGAACTGAAATTTTAAATTATTTCCTTATTTACAAAAGTACAAGACAGACACTTCTTTCACACCATTGGATGCTCTAACTTCCTTTATTTTTTTTATTACTGATTGATGTTCATGTAATATTGAGTGGTGAATAACATAATAAAAATAAAAGTAGGTATAATTTAAATTGAAAACATCATAAAACTATTCCTAGAAAATTTGGTGAGCTTCTACTCATCCTTTCTCTTTCCACCATTTGAAAAACAAGATGCTGCAATATGCAGTGATAGTGTGCTGGAGCAGTGGCTCAGCGGTTACAGCGCTTGCCTGGCAAGCGCAAGTACATGGGTTCAAACCCCAGCAACATGTACACAACAGTGTCTAAGCAACTAAAGCGATGTGAAGAACTAAATCCAATTGATTCTGTCTTTCTCTCCCACTGCCCCTCTATCTTATCAAAAACTTAAAAATAAAAAAAAATCCAGTGACAGTGAGTAACAGTGTCTCTCTACACCTACTCTACTTGTGAGCAGCAATTGTTATTATAGTTTTTTTGCTTAAAATTATACTTAAGTCTTCTGTTTGGTTCCTACAACTGCCATACAAAATTATTCCATTCTTTTCCTGTACAATAGCTCTAAAATTATTTCAGGACAACTATCTTAGGTCCAAAAGATTCATCTACATAAGAATTTGATTTTGTTAATTCTTCAGAAAATATAATGAGATCTACTCTGGGTTAGATAATGCGCTAGGCATTTGAGATACAATGTTAAAGTGGACTAACTGTCCGTTGCTCATGAACTCACTCTGTAGTGAAGGGAGTTGATTATGAACAAATAAGGAATAATGTGGAGTTTTGTGTTTTAAGCTTTTCCTACCCTCATTCTACTTCTCCAAATACCCTCAACTTCTTCCAGGCTGTTTTTCAGCTGTTATTCCCATTTTAATTGGAACATCCCAAATGTGAGCCAATTAGCAATATTTTAGGCAATTTATTCAACCACCCATTGCCTCAGTTTCTTTAAAGTTAAAAGAAGTTATTATAGTTTTAGACAAACAACACATACAAATTTAGGATAGTGCTTGTCACTTAGCAAGGACTCCATAAATCTTAGCATTTTTACTGCACCTAGGACAAGCATAATTATCTTTCTTCTATTTTTCCAAGTGCAGCTTATATCACATTAGTTTTTGTGGTGAATATATTATATTGCTATTGGAATTTTTCCATTTATCATGTTTCTTAGGTATGACTGAAATATCATGCAATTAGAATGGTTTATTTTTCAAATAAATTTTTCATTTATTTTAAATTTTATCTTCATAAAAAGGGTCCACCATTCCAGAAGCTATCTATGTTATTAAATCTTAATTGTGTTGAACAATATATTACCTACTCACCCATTTTGTGCACTCTGCATTTAATTAATAGTCTACTATTTTGAACACTGGACCAGCCCCAAAACAAAATCCTATAATAAGCCACTGACCAGCTGAGAGGAAAATGTTATGGAGAAAGTTACTTTTTAAACATTTAAACCATAAGGTCTTTTGTTTCATAAAAAGAGTATAAAAGTCCAAAGTTTCCTTAGTATGCTTAGACATGTTTTAGTTCTGACTGAATCTTATCTTAATTAATTTAAAACGCTGCTTTAGCTGCACCAAACCTTGTTTGGCTCCTGAGTGATGGCTGAGATGAGGTTTGCTATACAAATACAGACTATCAAATCAACCAAATCACCAATTTACAAACCAGAGGGAGAATATCTAAGTAATCATAATCATATTTGTGACAATAATAATATTTATGTGAATGGTTAATTGAGACTTCGTTTGGTGAATATTAAAAAAAAAAAGGGAAAGGAAAGGCAGACAAAGCAGCAGATGCCTCTGTCACAGCTGCCAAGAGGCAGAAGTCCTTTTTGTGCTGACCATATGAAATTTATTGTAAAACTTTTGTCTTTTGAAAGCTATTCACACCTACCAGACGTGCCGTTAAAGGAGAGTGCCATCTCTTTTACATAAATGATACAATGCCCAGAAAAAGTCATCTGTAGGATAATGCCATCACTCTTGATATCCCTGAAAATGGTATCAAATAAGTGGTAGACAGATTTATTTTACTTGTAAATGCATACTTGTCTAGCACCCACTTGCATGGTGATGTTTGTTTAAAGGGTTAGATTTAATTATGCTGTCCTGAAGTACTGCACAGACCTTAATACCATCTGCAGGGAGGAGACAAGACTGCAATCACCACTATTTCACATATTTCTGAATAGCTGTCCATTTAGACCCTTGGGACACTGTTATTTTGTGCTACAAAACATTTGTTAGCATCTGGTTATGCCGCAAGCTGGTCATAATTATAACCGCTCTTTCAAAATGCACCTCACACTCTAATGATGTGAATTTATTTTTCATTTTAACATATCTTTATTGAAGGTTTTCTGCGTAGCAGCTCATCAATTGTGACAGAGAAAGCAATGTTATCTCCAGTTTTCAGTTATTTTTCAAGGATTTAGTCACTTAATTTTGGAGGAGAAGACCTAGATAAAATTTTTGTTGCCGAGGGGTTGAGGGTTTAGCTCAGTGGCAGAGTGCTTGCCTAGCATAGGCAAGGCCTGGAGTTCGGTCCTCAGCCGTGGAAAAAAAGAAAATTTTTATTGCCATAAATAGCAATGACAGGTTACTGATTCCTAATAATACGAGCTTACTGGGAGAAGAGTCAGTGGGTCAATGAACTGATGTCATGTTCTTATGATTCTTGTCCTCTGTAACTGCTCAGCTAAAGCTTAACTTAACCCTGTGAAGACTCAGCAATGCCGTATACATGTTTGGGGGAGAGATAAGAATTATACATGCTTTGCTTTAGTACAGCCAGAATTTGGCACCTCCTTTCGACCTTTATCACTGTCTCCATTATGTATTATGCTGATTAGGGAAGTAGCCTCCCAGCTAGTCCCCTAACCTCCTCTCGGTCTAATCAGATCTGTGGAGAGACAAGGAGAGCCTGCAAGGTATATATTCCCTTTTGAGTAAGGCAAGCTGAAGGCACCCAGTGTCAGAGAACACTGGATCCCAAAGAGAAAGAGAATCTAAGAAAAGGGGTCAATGGTGACACTACCACATTTGTTGTTAGCTTTAAAGAGAAACGTGGTATAGTTTATGGTTAGAGCAACTTATGTAAAAATAAAATTGCAATTACAGTGTACATGTTTCCACTACCTCAATTTACTTTTTAAAAAACTGATCATTATGGCCTCCGAAACTTAAAGTTTAATAATGTATAATTTTGTAATTCTAAAGACAGTAGCAGCTACTAATTTTGAATTAATTCTGGAATTAAAATGATTCATTATTCCTGGAAGCGGCTCTGTTTCCTATTTTGGCTAGCACCGTATTATTTATTTATTTTTACTCCAAATTTTCAAGTTATTTCAAAGCTTTGGACTAGAAAGGAAACTATAGGTTTAAGGAAGTGAGGATTAGAACTTGATAATTTTTAAAATATTGAATATTTTAGGGAAATAATGAATGAAAAAAGGAAGCAGGATATTCTTTAGACAGCAGATTTCACACATATTTCAACTTGACTTCAAGATTTTATTGGTAAATAAGAGAATGAAGTTAAATTTCATTCAGATCTAATCCAAATTAGAACACTGTCAGTAACATAAAAACTGAAAAGGGAAATGAGAGAAAAAGTAGGAAATATTTATAATGCTTGAATACCAACTTAGTCTTCTTTCCAACAGTATTTTTTTTATTCAAAGTTATATTATTATTTTTGGGGGGGTTGGGGATACTGTGGATTGAACCCAAAGATGCTCTAACCACAGAGCTATATCCCCAGTCCTTTTAATTATTTATTTATTTATTTATTTATTTTGAAGCAACGTTTATGTTGCTGAAGTGGGCCTCGAACATATGAACCTCCAGCCTTAGCCTCCTAAGTAAGTATTTTTTAACCTGGAGTAAACAGAGAATAAGCATGCTGTATGGTACATGGTGAAAACCGTAATGAACAAAAAGAGGCAGAAGAGTATCAAACAGCTTTTGAGAGTCGTCCAGGAGGCTTCTATTTAACCATAGTGTTTCAGTAGACAGCTACAAGCCCCATGAATATTTGGGGGAAGATTGTGTTGAGAATAGGTAAGAATAAAGGCACAGCTTTGAGGAAGGATCAGATTCATCACATGCAAAAGAGACCAGGAAAATGAGGGTCTGAAGCAGAGGGAAGAAAAAGCAGCAGGAACAGGACAGAGGCCAGAGAGATGCTGTTCAGTGCTGTCTATATACGAGGGTGTTCCAGTTCCAAAAGGACACAGAAATACCTGCAGTGATTTCTATGCCTACAGAGTTCTTACTCTGAAAAGGGTTATAGGATTTCCAGAATGGTCAACTGGCTAATTATTAATTATGCAGAGCAGATTTTACAACAAAAATTATTTAAAATTAGTTAAAATATCCTGAACTTGAAAGAACTGTGTTTGTTAATTTAGACTTTTCTTTAAACTGCTTTCTGTTCTTCTTGAAATATCTTACAAATTTGAAATGTACAGCTTAAGTTTTCAAAAGTAGATTATTTTACATAAAACAAAGAATAGCAAATTAAACATAGGTGAGACATACATTTCTCATATAATTAATTTTTTTCCTATTCATAAGCATTTCAAATGAAAATAGTGAATACCAGGAGTCAGTGTTGTTTCATATAAGACTATGCTTACCCTACATTTTATTTTCTCACCTTTATTTTTCTTTTTCTCTTTTTATCTAGGACTATTATTTTGGTAGACTAGAAAAATGTACTAGGAATTGACATTCATCAATGTCAATTATATTCACAACATATACCAAACAAAAAAGAGACATGTAATGTGATCATTATACCATTGTGTAATGATGAGAAACTGGTTGAACAACTTTATTGTAGGGTATGCATTGGCTTACATAAATCTTATTGTGTTCAAGCAATTAATTTTTGAGCACTAACAAGTGCCCAATGAAAGGCTTTCATAAAACTTACAATCTTGTAAGAGAAGACAGAAAATAAACAGCTACCACAGTACGTCATAACATTTAGAGAGAATCTACGGGACCATGTAAAGGGAAGTGCTAAGTCACAGCAGGATGTAAACATAAGCAACATTTGCCTGAGGTGATGATTTAATATGTGTTTAGAGGCTATTTTTGCTAAGCAAGTAAGGAGATAGATGTTGTGAAGAGTGTTTTAGGCAGAGCTATCCTGACGCTAACTTCATGATGTTAGAGAAATTAAAAGAAAGCTGTAGATTGCACACAAAGCGTTTGCAGTGGTATTAAGATAGTGAAAATATAGGTCAGAGTCAAAAGTTCTTTTTGGATATGTTCAGAAATTAGATTTTATTCATATTGAAAGGATAAACCACCAAAAGTTACAGAAACAGAGAATATGGTTAGTGTCCTAACAGGTTTAATTGTGCTCACACCCAATGTACATGCTGAAATTTTAGCCCCTAGAAATTCAAAATGTTAACTTATTTGGAAACAGGATTATTGCTGACATAACTAGTAGAGATGGATCCCAATCCCATACACCTGGTGTTTGTACAAAAAGGGATTTTTGGACACAGGCACATATGAATAAGGAGAACACCAGATGAAAAAGCTAGTAAATTAGCAAAAACCAAATACTGCTAACAAACTACCAGAAGCTAGGATATTTCTCTGCTACTACCTTCAGAAGGAACCAATCCTGCTGACATCTTGGTCTCTGACATCCAGCCTCTGGAACTGAGAGTCAATAAATTCTATGATTTAAGATACCCAGGTATGGTACTTTGTTACAGCAGTCCTAATATAATGTCAAATTAGAATTCATAGTAATCACGAAAACTAACAGTAGGCTGAACCTAAACTGATGAAATTATATACAGTTCAATGTTAAATCCTTCCTTGGGACAGATTTTAATTGTGCAATAAAACAGTGGCAGATATATTGTTTAGCATTTGTATCAAATTAAAAAAGACATATGCATTCCATTTGAACTATGCCTAATATGAATCATTGATATAGTGTGCAGCTCAATTCCATTTTAAAGTGTATTTAAAAAATGTGATTTTGTGCAGTATGAAAATATCTTGAAATATTTGTCCATGTGCTTTTCTCCTGGCCTTTCCTGGTCACTTGACCCTTTTCTTCATTAGTGAAATGTCAATAGCACTGAGAATTAGTTTTGTGTTACTGAGATTGTGAACACAGAAAAAAATATTTTTTCTTCTTTTGAAAATAATATTAAGGTTTTATCAGACCTTATTTAAGCACTTATTACAAATAATAGTTTTGAAGTCTAAGCCTTTTTATTTGCAATAACCAGGAATTTTGTAGTGGTGGTGTGTTTTGACATTGTTTATGAGAGAAGAATAAAAGAAAAGAGTGGAAGCCATAGTATTGTGATTTAACTTTGAAAATTTTACACAAATATTGGGGATATATAGATAGATATGAGAAGTGGGAACTTTAAAAAAAAGAAAGAGGGAGAATTTATTTTCTCATCTGGTTTTGGTTTTTCTCCACTTAGTTGTGAATTCGGTGCTGGTGATCCAACCAGGTCCTTGGGCATGCCAGGCAAGTTCTCTACTACTGAATCACCTCTCCAGCCTGGAAAGTTGGCACTTTTCCACATATGTTCCTTTTTCTTTTCCAAATACTTATCCCTTACTTTAACAATTATTTATTTCTCTTTGTACTACTAGGTTTCCCTCATTCAACTGATTTGTATAAATACGAATATTCTTCTGTCACTTCACCATGTAGACCTTTTCAGTGGCCTGTTAACCTTCATTATTGCAATGGCTTTAATTCACTATGCTATTTTCTGGATGAATATTAACCAGAGTTTCCAATCATACATCAATGTACTAAAAGCATAAAGGAAACAGAAACAGTGTGCATATAAATAAGGTTTATTATTTGTTAAGTTAGAAAGGGCAGAAATAAGTTGAGATTGTCCCCACATTCTGCTCCCCTAAGAAAGTAACATATTTCAGTATTTCCTTAAAAATAATACAAAACAATCAAACAAAATTTGTAACAGTATAAGCTATAAATTATATCTAAACTCATAAGGTTTGCATACTTTTGTAGGTGGATGTCACGTAATCCATATGTTCATGTTCTTTTCCAAAACTTCTCCTGATTTCTTTTGGATTAGTGGATTATTTTTATGATTCCCCTTTTAACTTTAATCATCATTTAGATAACTAATTTTACTTTTTGATGGTTAAACTAGTTAGTGCTTTTCAAATTTTAGCATGCATCATAATCATCTGGAGATCCTTCAGAAGCAGAAATTGATGAGCACTACTTCTATAGATTCTGAGTAGTTTGAATGGGCTTGTATACATCATGTTAAAGTTCCTGATATACTATTTAGATATACTGGTTTTACTGCTAAGGCAGAGGAATGTTTCACTTTTAGAATTATGCAATATTTGTTTATTTACTTAACGTTGCCTTCCAAGGCCAACATTGGAGACCAATTTCTTGGTCCTGTATGCCTTAGACAAACTCAACCTCAGCTTTAACTTATAATGAGATTAATGATGATATTAAACAGATTTAGCTCACAATTGCACTTAGAAAAAGATTAAAGGTGAAGTGACATTTTTCATTCTGTTCACTTTAGTATAAGTTCCACAAAGTAAAGGATATAATTGTTACTCAAATCCCTAGGACAGAATCTGGAAAACAGTAGATGTATAATAAATATTGATTTAAATGCACTTGTATGAACATATAGTTCACCTGAACTTGTGGTCATTTTTGGAAAACATAATAAAAGAGAGGGATAAAAATGAAATTGGAAGTATTTTTAAATAATTTTATGACATCGTCCTCCTTCATTTAACTGTAGTCACAGACATGCAATTTTGGTATACTTTTATTGAGGAACTATCCCATGACACAACAAAAGAAATTTATAATATTTTTTCACTAAATCCTATTTTATTTATGTAGAAATATACATTTAGAATGTACTATTAGCACAAAAATGAGACAAATGAGATGAAGATTGCTATGATAATTTCCATACTTTTAGTCTAGCTATTTTAATCTAAGTATTTTAGCTAGGATTATCCAAAGAAATAGACTCAGCATATTGTTTTATATGTGTGTATAAACAGAGAGAGAGAGAGAGAGACAGAGAGAGACAGAGAAAGAGAGAGGGAGATGGATTTATTGTAAGTTATTGGGTCATAATTATGATGGATAGCAAGTCCAAATCTATAAGGTAGCTAGCAGACTGGAGACCCAGGAAAGCTAAAAATGTACAAAAAGTCAGAGGCAGTCTTTTGGATAATATTTTCTTTCTTGGCAAGTCTTTTCTTTTAGTTCCATGTATACCTTTATCTGATTGGATGAGGCCCCCTGAAATTATGGAGGATAATCTGCTTTACAGAATGTTCCCTGAATTAAATTGTATCAGCCAAAACTAAACAAAACAAAACAAAGCAAAAAAACAAAATAAACAAAAGCTTTGACTTGATATTAGCTATGAAAATAGGTATATATGTAATTTTCTATAATTTTAAAATAGAAACAAAAATATGCATTAAATACAATAATAGGGAAATGCCTTTGAATATGTTCCAAAAGATTCCATTATATGACTGAAGTACGCATGTTTCTCTGATAAGTGAATTTTATATGACTAGTTATTATGAAAAATGAAACCCTGTTTCTGAATAATTGGTGTTTTCTAAAGCAATTTTTGTTTGTATTATTTATTTAGATAAAGGGGTGAAGTGCACACGCACTTTCAGGATCAAAGCATTGGTCTCTGCTGCTGCTGCTAGGAATGTTGCTGCTAGCAGCTCACTGTCTCTTACCAGAGATTTTTGTGGGACTAAGAGAGTTTTTTTCCACTCAGGCCAACTTCAATCAGACTAGTCAAAATGGTGGTATCAAAACCAGGTTCCTTGTCTAAAGGACTAAAGTGTTAGTCATTTCAGAAGTTGTTTTCTAGCTTCAAAGCTGCCTTTGGAATTGAGACCTTTGTTGCAAATTCTTTAGAGCAACCATTTTCTTACCCAATCTGCTTCCCTCCATCCTTCTCGTGTATTTATAACTTCCCCAATAAAACATTTTACATGCCTATTTCCGTCATTGAGACTATTTTAGAGCTAAGATAAGACCATTAATATAGCAAAGGTAAAAAAAATAAAATAAAATAGCAAAGGTAGTGACATTGCCAGTAAGAGGAAGGGTAACTGTAAAAATAAGCAATACACATTTTTAATAGTCTTTTAATTTTCAATCTGAGATGATAGACATTATAAGAAATACTGTCTTACTTCATTATAAATCCACTATTAACTCTATCTACTATGGTTTCTACTTTTGTTTATTTCTGATTATTGCCTTTATCATCATTGTCATTAATCAATATCAATTATTGAGGTAAGTTTGAAAACTTAAAATATTGTTATTCAATGGTATTATCCAAAGAAATACGATTAAAGTAAGGCTGTTATCCCTGCTTTACTTTCCTTCCCTGTGAATGATGGATTTTTAGATCTTAGATGCATGTTTTCTTTCTGTCATTAGTTTTCAAATCCTTCCACAAAAATGTAGAGATCTCATCTTACTTGGTGACCTTATATTTCAGTGCTTGGCATTAGAGAATGAACCATGGATTTTATTTATCTGATTGCACATAAGAAGATCTGATTTTAGAGCAGTTATCTGATTTATGGAAAGTCTGGGATCAAGAAAGACTATGTGACCAGGTGCAATCTGACAGAATGTCATGAGAAGAAAAGGCTTAGAAAAGCTTAAATAAAAATATCGCACCTGTTTAAGGAAGCAAGTACACTCCAGATGGAGGAGGCTTTTCCAACAGTGGTTATGTTAAATCCTTCAATTTCTTCACAATGAAATATCATATGCTACCACCTTAAATATAGGGTCATATTACTGTTATGTGTGGAATAATAAGACTATTAATTTAGTCATTTATTGAATATATAACTTACAATTTTATGACCGGGGACTGTTGCAAATAAAAGATATTTCATATGCTTCCTACTTTTTCAAAAATTTGCAATATCCAATGCCTCGATGTCTTGGCTTTCAATAATATGTTTCTGATATGTTCTTCAGAAGAAGCAGAGATAGTTCATATTTGGCAACTACTGCAGAAAAGTATTTGGAGGATGATGCAAATTTATTTAGATGGTCTGGAAAAATAGATCAATCTTGGGACAACTCATTGTATTTTCTCTTTTTCTTAGGGCCAATTTGAGAGTGACATTGTACTCAATAATATTTTTCTTTTTTTGCTTTAATTTTGTCATTGTGAGATCTAAAAACTGTGTAGCACACCCCCTTGCACAAAGTGTGTTAACCTTATGGTTTTAAGTGTAACTGTAGGTTATACTTGTATAATTTTTGCATTTAATGGTTTGTATTGACATATATTCATTTCTCAAAGAAAAACAATGTCCCCAACAGCCTCAGATTGTTTCAGTGGTTGCCAACTCAGAAAAAGGTAATAATATTTATTCTTTTTGCATAGCATTTCCATTTCCATTACATTTTTTAGTTCCCTGGTGGGTAATTTAAAATCCTGAGTAATACTCATGAAGAAAACAACACAGCAAATTAGATTAATTGCAATAATGAAACCAAAACATAGCCCCCAAAAGGCCTTTATCACTAGGAGACAAAATAATGAGATTTTTCTGCAAATATTGAAGAAGATAGACACAGATTTAAGAAATAGGTAAACACTTTCCTTTGATGTTATTTTCTCTTTTCAAACTGTTATCCCTCATTTTGGTATTTTATCTTTTAGGCTAACTTTCTTCTTACCACACCAGCTTCCATTACTTCTAAATTCTCGTCTGTGTCTCAGTAATGTTTAGGAAAAATGATGAGCAGTAGACATCAAGGTATTCTCTCATTTACGGTGGAAATGGTCTCAGAAAGAAGCAGTCGGACAGCCTTCAAACCCCTTGTAAATCCACCAGAAAGTGACTATGTTGAACACTAGTGGTATTTGTTAATCAGCGGATTCTTAGCTGTGTTATACTTTCAGCAGGATGAACTTAAATCTATTTTGCCTTTCCTATTTTAAACAAGCCTGGAACCTCTGTAATTTTAGGGCATAATTTCTTGAAAATTCATATACGCTGTGGAAGTACCTGGGTAAGAAATAAAGAGGTTTCTCGCTTAAATAGCTCCTTTCTGTGTAAATAATGTAATTTCACACATTATTTAGTCTCCTTATTTTAATCTGAGCCATTTGCATCCTGATGAGGTGGATGGATTGAACATAGTCCCAGACTTCTTTGGCTTTATCTATTCCCTATGCTCACTTGTATCATTGAAATGTCAGTTATATTTGATAATGGATCTCATCTCCAATCTTGTAAATCTGATTTATTAATTGACTCCGTTGCAACATCTCAGTATTCTAAATGGAACTTCCTTCCAGGATCCATGTCAGGTTATGTAGGTAATCGCTGTTTTAAGAGAACAGATCATTATAGAAATTGACCACATGCTAACGTGAAAAATAAAATGGTCATTAATGCATTCTTGTATCACATATTATCCTCACTCTAAAGACTGGGCTCTAGTTTAAAAATCTGACTCAAGTGAAAAACATTAATAGATAACTCTAACATATTAGTTAAACAACAGCTCTGATTGCACTTAAAGTCTCGTTTATTAGAATAATCTCTGCATATTTATTTGAATAAAACTGAACTGAAATTTGAAAACACACATTTTAATAGCTTTCCTCCTTGTTGAAGAACCAATCATCAATGGAACACAAAACAAATAAAGGAAAAATCCACTTAGGAAAAACTTTACTAAAACTATTAAAATTTTTAATCTTCATTCTTTAGTAAATTATGTGAAGAAGATTCTCAAAATGAACTTAATAGTAATTTCCTAAAAGAGCACACATAAATAGGAGTCTTGCCTACCTGTTGATTCAGGAATGAGTAGACTCAAGAACACTCTTTTTTATACTTCTCATTTTTTGTTCACTTAGAAGTAGAAAGGTTTTATGGATGAAGTGAAGGCAGCTGTACATTTAATTATGAAGAGTTTATTCTACTTCAAATTCATATAAAATGAAAGTCTTTTTGAAATCAAATATGTTTCACAGAGATGTTTCCTCACGAATATAATATTTCAGACAAGCTTTCAAATATGTTTTCTTCTTCCACAGGTGTAAACATTCTTCAAAGGAGCACAATTTCCTAAAAAATGAAAATATTTCCACCTCCAATCAGCTTTGAAAATATTACTCCAGGGAATAATGAACTTTACTATGATGCTAGGGCCTTGTTCAGAACCCATATGTCAAAGGCTGATTAAAATATATCATTTTTCCCATCTGTGAATTTTGTATTCTATGGCTTATAGTAGATATTCCTTTCTCCTCTAAGACATAGAGATATTTCATTTTAACGATGATTAGAGCCTATTATTATCATCATGTGACTGAGAAGGTAACAGAGGAAAATTGCATTTATCATTCAGAACTTGTGTTCTGAACACATCATTGTGTGCTCACAGTCATCAAATACAGCACAGCTGATTGCTGTTTTATTCAAAACTTAGTTAAAACTTTTGTATATATTAAAACCCTATTCAAAACGTTTGTTATTGCTTTGATTTGTATAAACTACAAGTCAAATTATGCCCTTCAATGATGTAATAATTACAGTCAATGAAGATCTTGAGAATTATGGCTTACAAAATGAAAGCTTATTCAGTCTGTAAATTTATGTGTATTATGCAAAGTAATGCTAATTAATCTAACTATAGCTTTTTTACTAAAACAACTACTTCATTTTTCAAACTGATGTTGATATGTAGAAAAATTTGAACATGTTAGAAAGCATATTATATTTCCTGTTTGAACAAGAAGTTTTTAATAATGTGATTGAAAAATATGTATAACACATTAGATGGCAAAGTACAGGGGTTAAGCTTCACTCTATTAATCTAAATATCTGGGAAATGTGTGTTTATATTAGCACACACAAACACCTTTGCACATGGAAATGTGCACATTATACAGCTGTTTGTGGTATACCTAACTGTTATAATAATATAATAACAAGTAGGAAAAAGTGAACATTAACAACAATTGCATAAAGCCTATTAAACTTTTCACAGAAATGGAACTAATTATATTCCATTTTTAATGATTATGTCAAATTAAATGCCTATACTACATATAACTTTAATGCACTAATAAAACATTTAAAATAAATAAAATCAGATATACTTCAAAGAGCACACTTTTATGAAGTTGAAATATAAAACCATGTATTTCTAAATTTATTCCTTCTGAATACACAAACATGCCATAAAACTCCGTAAAATTGAATGATGAAATATGATTCTGAATGATGAATGCCTTGGGTACCAAGAAGCAAGAAAATAGGCTGGGGGATGCACATGGTAAGACAGAGATTGGTCTACGTTTTAGCTTTCTTTCTTTCTTTCTTTTTTTTTTTTTTGTTCAACTTTATGTTAAAGTCTAACATATCTAAAGAAAAGTCCATTCTTCACAAACATACAGTCAAATGAGTTTTCACAAAGGAAGCAAGGTTTTAAAATAAATATTCAGATCAAGAAACAGAACATTAAGTGTACCTAGGGAATGTGGTACACATATACAATTGCAAGCCATTCAGCCACTGGAAAGAATGAAATCCTCATTTGCAACAAGCATGGGTGGCCCTGGATGTCATTATGTTAAGTGGACTAAGTCAGGCCCAGGGAAACAAACTCATATCTCACTCATAAATGGAGTCTAAAATATTAATGTCATAGAAGTTGACAGTTGAATAGTGACTACCAGAGACATAGGGGAGGAGAGGAGAGATTAGTCATGGGACATGGTGTTTTTTGTTGGACAGTAGTAATAATTTCTGGTATTTTATGGCACAAAAGCATGGATGTAATTAATAACAGTGAATTATATATCACAGAGTAGTCAGAAGAGTGGAATTTGAATGTACCCACACCAAAGAAATGATAAATGAATCAAAATATTATGTTGTATTTCATAAATACATACAAATATTATTTATGTAATAAAACATAAAAGACAAAAACAGTGACATAATTCTCCCTTCTGGTTTCCTCCATTTATTATCTCCTGACTACAAGCATCGTAGTTTTCACAATTTGTGGAACTGAGACTGTATAGTATGTATCCTAGCATCTTATATATTTTACACAATATTTTCAAGATGTAGTTATGAAAGGTTAATTCTTCCTTCCATATAGTTTCATTTTGTGAATACGTCTCAATTTATGTAACCTTCTTCTGGAAAGAGGCCTTTTCGTAGTTTCCAATTTGAGACTTCTACAAAAATTGCTAGAACAAATTACAGCAGTACTTGTTTTTGTTGAATATGTGCGTGTCTTTAGTTATATTTCTAGCAGGAGAACAACTATTGGGTCATTGGATCTGCTGCACACATTCAACTTAAGTAGATCCTGCTACAGAATTTTCCGAAATTCTAGCAGCTGTTTATAAAGTATACTGTCATGTTCTGCTGTTAAGTTCCACATTTGTGCCCGCATTTTCTATTTTTCATCTTCTTTTTTCTTGCATTTTAGCTCCTCTCATACATATCTAGATAACATCACTTAGTGGTTTAGATTTGTGTTTTTCTTATCAATGATGAATTTAAATTGCAATGAACATTGTCTATTTGATGCATTCTTTTGAGAATTGCATGTGCTCATCCTCTGGAATTTTCTATTGAGTTTTAGTCTTTTTCTTGTTAATTTTCTTTCCATAATTTTCCATATCCATGTCATTTTACTCTGTGTTGGCTGTTAACCTGATTAATGGTACTTTTGGCAATAAAAAAATCTTTTTAATGTAATCCAATTTATAAAAAATATTTTATTATTATTGATCTCTCTTATTTAAAAACGTAACTTTTGGAGGACCCAAGATGGCAATATGAAGAGAGAAGTCTTCCCCAGCGGCTCTGGGACTGAATGGGAAATCTCCAGCTCTTCTCCAGTATTTTGAGGTGCATTTGGGGGATTAGCATCTTGAAAACTCAGTCATAATTTGCTTACTGGTTTTGAGGAGCAGTGACTTGGGAGAAGCCAATGGATTTCTTTCTTTTCTGTCCCTGATGGGACACAGCTGTGGCTGCTCTCCCTTGCTTACATTCTGCCCGGACGGGAGAGGGGACCAACCACCTACGAACACATCGGTGCAGAAAACCTGCAGTGAGTTAAAGAAAGCATTTTGCAAAGTCACTTCCCGTGCTTATCCCGTGTCTGGTGGCAAGATCAGTGTCTGGAAGCTGCCTGCAGACAAGCACAGAGAAGCAGGTTGCACTGCGGAAGCAGGTGCGGGAGTTGTGAGGGCAGGGGAGCCCAGCATCCATCTTTAAATCCCTTGCAGGATTCCACACTCCCTGATAGGGGCCAGCCCTCCTTAGGTCTGCAAAGCAGGCTTTTATAACTGCATCTGTAGCCTCCCACAGACCACAGGCTGAATTGGGAGAAGGCTTGGGTCAGAACCTGAATCTTTTCACATAAGGGGTTTGGGTAGTGGAGTAACGGGGAACATTGCTCAGTGCTAACAACTCCCACCACAGACAGAAGGACATTCCCTGTTAAACCACGGATCTTCTTGCCCCAGCTCTAATGTCACAGGAGTCAGTTTCGGCAACCACCAACAGAAAGAGCTTTGAAATCGTAAGACTTTTAACTTGCAGATCCCATGAAAGCCCCAACTGGAGACCCAGCCTTTCATACCCTGACAGAAATTGAAGATCTCCTCCCAAAAGGACGAGAGACACTGTTACTGTCTATACTTCCAAGTTTTTCCTATTAAGATTTTTTTTTTTTTTTTTGCTGTTGTTGCTTGCATGTTCTAGATGTGTACTAATGCGATAACTGGAAAAGTTTACTGGTTCTTCGATATATAAAAACACTAGCTGTGTTTGTTTCCCTGCCCTGTTAACTTCTAGGGGCAGTTATCCCCCTATTCTTCCATTTTTTTCTTTCTTTTTTCTTTCTTCTTTTAGGGAAAAAATTAACAATAATATTTTTTTCCTGTTTTGATAGCCTGTTTTTAGGTTTCTTTCTCATTTTCTTTTTCCCTATTTATCATCTCTCTTATTCCCTCTTATCTATCCTGTCTATCCTTGTCCTCATTATTGAGAAGAAGGATTCTGGTCAGTGCATATCATGCTTGAAATATATTATAACTGACAAGCATAATTCACAGGGATAACTTCTTCCCTTAAATGATCACCCAAATCTTAGTAATAACGCTTTTACCCTTCCTTTATTAGGCCACAACTATCCTAGTTTCCCTGTGGATCTGTATTTTCTTTTCTACTTTTTTCTTTTCTCCTTTATTTTAAATTTACTAATTTTTTAAAAAATTTTCTTTTCTTTTCAAATTTTTTCCTTTTAGCAATTTCTTTCCCTTTCTTCAGCAAATTCATTACCTCCTCCACTTTCTCACTGTACATAATTGGTCTATATAATCTCCTCTCTTAATTTTACCAGCATTACCACTCCTCTGGCTCCCAATTAGTTTACTCTCTTCAACCCCCCATTATTAAGGCTGCATAATGATTACTGCTGTAATTGTTAATCCGAATAACAATTATTTGTTCTTGAAGTCTGACATATGTAATAATAAAATACTAGTGTTACCAAAAATATTGATTATCCCTAACACTAGTTGCATAGGCTGAATTCAAAAGTCTATTATAGTCTGTTCTAAATAACTAATTGACTACTGTTTATTGTAAGCTTTGGTTGTACATATTGACAATTTGCTACTAGTGCATGAGGTGTTGGAAATCTGTAAGGGTAACAAAATGTTCAGAGTAAAGAGGGTAGTCTTTGGAAATCAACTCTCCTAACAAAACCCCATTCAAGTAAGGGTCTGGACAGTTTTCCCAATCTAACAGCTTAGTCCTTAAGGCAGGAGACAGGAAAAAGAACCACCAAATCTTGTATTGCTTCCACAAAGGATTCACCAGTCAAAGAAGAGAGAAGAATCTCTTCAGACATGAGAAATCAAACTTGAAGAGGTTCGCATCAATCCCAAAACTCCCCTAGTAAGGGGGCTATGGCCAGGGATCAGGATGAAAATGTAGAACAATATATCAATGAGCCGATAACAAAAAGGAACAATGAATTAAAAGAAGATATAATGAAGGGAACAAAAGAAGAAACTCAATAGTTGAGAAACTCGATCATTAAAGAAATTGATTCTCTCAAGAAGGAAATTACAGACCTCAAATCTGCAGTCAATAAACAACATGAGAGGGACCATGCAAGAATTCAATAATAGACTAACTTCAGTAGACAATAGAACGTCTGCTATTGAAGAAAGAACATCTGACAATGATGACAGTTTGATCAAACTAGAGCTCACAGACACCAAAAAAGAAAAACAATTAAGAGATCATGACCAGAATTTTAAGAATGTCTGGGAAGAAATAAGAAGGAACAATCTGAGAGTAATGGGAACACAGGAAGAAATTGAGACACTCACCAATGGTATGAGGAATATTCTCAAAGAAATTGTGAATGGAAATTTCTCTCACATAAAAATAGAATAAGCCATGCTTATCCAGGAAGCTCACAGGACACCCAATAGGCCTAATCAAAAGAGAAACTCACCAAGACACATCATATTGAAACTGTACAACAGAGATACCAAGGAAAATATATTAAAAGCAGCAAGGGAGAAACATCAAGTCACATTCAAGATAGGAAAGAAGACCAATGGAATAGAATAGAAGACACTGAAACAAACCCTCAAATCTTTAAACATCTGATTTTTGATGAAGGGGGGCAAAATATTACATGGAAGAGTGACAGTCTCTTCAACAAATGGTGCTGGACAAACTGGTCAGCCACTTGCAGAAAGTTGAAATTAGATCCATATCTTTCTCCTTGCACAAGAATCAAATCATAATGGATCAAGGAGCTAGGAATTAAACCAGCTACCTTGCAACTGATAGAAGACAAAGTAGGTCCAACACTTCAGCATTTGGGAGTAGGCAAAGACATGTCTCCTAAAGTGAAGGAAGGAAAGTAAAAAATCAGTGAATGTGATGCCATAAAGCTGAAAAGCTTTTGTACTGCCAAGGAAACAATCATAAGAGTCAAGAGGTTTCCTACAGAAAAGGAGAGAATCATGGGCTATGATTCTTCTGACAGGGGTCTCATATCCAGAATCTACAAAATCCTCAAAAATCTCAACTACAAAAACACTAACGCCCCAATTAATAAATGGGCCAAAGAGCTAAATAGAAACTTCTCATCAGAGGACATTGATGAAGCCAATGAATACATGAGAAAGTGTTCTAAATCACTAGTAATCAGAGAAATGCAAATCAAAACTACATTAAGATATTACCTCACGCCAGTCAGAATGGCAAAGATGAAGAAAATAAACAATAATAGATGCTGGAGGGGCTGTGGAGAGATAGGCACACTAACACACTGTTGGTGGAGCTGCAGACTGGTACAGCCCCTCTGGAAAGCAGTGTGGAGAATCCTCAAAAAACTAGGGATGAGTCCACCATACGACCCTGCTATTCCACTCCATGGAATCTTTCCAGGGGATTTAGAATCGGCACATTATAGTGACACAGCAATATCTATGTTCATAGCAGCTCAATTTACTATTGCTAGACAATGGAAACAACCCCGATGTCCCTCACAGGAAGAATGGATCCAAAAACTGTGGTACATTTATACCATGGAATTTTACACAGCAATTAGAAACAATGATATTGCAGCCTTTGAAGGTAAATGGATGGTTATGGAAGAAATTATGCTGAGTAAAATCAGCTTAACCCAGAGAACCAAGGGTTGAATGTCTTCACTCATCTGTGGAGGTTGAAACTAGACCCTGGCCATTGAGAAAGGTGGTCTATTATCATGTGTTAAATCCAGATAAGGTGTAATGCTATGCAGCCTAATACTTTTTAGAGATATTGTGGGTAAGTTAAGGTAGGGATAAGGGTGGGTAATTGGGGGGCACTCCTGGGGGTAAATCTAGTATCCAGAAACTATACACATTTTATATTATTTTGTTAAAAATTTGTATGGTTGTTCAAAAATTAAAATTAAAATTAAAATTAAAAAAAGAAAAAGAAAAAAGAAATAAAACTTGTATGGTTGTTCAAAAAATAAATTTCTCAATGAAAATAAAAGAAAAAAGTAATTTTCTCTTCCCAAGTCACATAATGATTTGCTAATTTCTGTTAAAATATTGTCTTTCACCTTAAACTACATATGCCATTGTAAAGGGTATAAAACAAGACACAATATACATTTTTAGCCCACAAGATTATCCAACTGACCTATCACCATTCATCAAAAAGAAACAATTAGTGCAAAATACACACTACCGTTTTACTAACTGTTTTTTTGATAGGTAAGTTATAAGTACAATTAAATTGTTAAAAATGATATTTAAAATCCAGCTAAGTAAAAATATACTTGAATGAATTAATGAAAGAAAAAAATCTAAGGAAACAAGAATTGTTTAATATAATTTAAATTATCTTACGTATAATATACAACTGAAAATAATAAAAATTTAAAAAACATGTAAGATAGAATCACACCAAGAAATTGAAATCTTATGGAAGTATCTATGTAGTACGCCAATCACATTGTACATCTGAAAGTCTTCTGAAAAGAGAGAATTAACATAGGTAGTTATTTACACAATTGATGGAGAAGTCAAATAGCACAGAGGCTCTTCACTTAAAAGTTTAATTATGCCCAGAATTTTTTTTAAGAGAAAGGGACAGAAAGAGAGAGAGAGAAAGAGAGACAGAGAATCAATTTTATTTAGTTTTTCACGTGACTTCCCTTGTTCCTACTCTGAGTTGTGTACATGATGCTATAACCGCTGAGCCACCACTCCAGCCACCATACCCAGAACTGTTAACTACACAAAGCAGCTTCTACACCTAGAGCTGGGGAACAAAGGAATTGGTGTTCAAACTGTTTAGGGGGGTGTGACCTTGTCACCACAGGAAGGTTATTGGCCCTGAGCTACTGGTTCTAATAGTGGCAAAAGAAGTTGGAATATGTGAGGAACTTAACATTCGCAAAACTTAAAATTGCAACCAGAAAGCTGAAGTACACAAATTTCTTCCCCTTATCTCTGTTCTCCAATCTGCCTCCAGTGTCCTTATTGAATATGACAGAAATTCAACTAGCAAAAACTGACATTTATGTAGCTCTCAGTTCAAGTATGAGAATATTGAAGCTGATAGACAACAGATTAATAACAACACTATGACTAAACAAATCTAAATATTATAGAAATATTAGATCATTTCATTCGCAGTTGACAGATTATAAATTTAAATTAAACACAATAATGTTAAGGTTCAAGTCAAAATAATGTAATTTCATTCAGAGTACATTTGTATTTGTCAAGATGGCATTAAATATTATTGCATAGTTTCCAAGCTTACAATATTGAACTATTTTTATTTTATTTTATGGAATTCTTTAACACAAATTTATTATTTAAGTCTGCTGAACTGCCTTACTTAATGTTTATAATGTGAAATTTCTATGCTTTGTAGGTATATTATTTTTCTTTATTATGAAATTTCATTTGACACATAACAAATTCACGTATTTATGAGGACATTGTGATATTTAATATATGTGGAGTGCAATGATAAAAAAATCAGGGTGATAAGACTTTCTATCTCCTTAAAATTGATTACTTTTTTTTTTTAGGAAGCTTCTAACCCTCCTTTTCTAGTTACTTACAAAATATAGAATAAATTGTTGTATATTGTTAACTTGCTGCTTAACTGTATAAAACACTGGAACCTACTTGTTTTAGTCACCTTTTCATTGCTGTGATGAACGGACCTGACAAGAGCAATTTTTATTGTTATTTTTAAGGCTCATTGTTTTGGAGGTCTTAGTCCACAGGAGGCTGGCTCCATTTCTTGGGGCTGGAGGTAAGGCTATACAGCATGGCAGAAGAGCCTGTCAGAGGGAGCAGAGAGCTCAGGGTACCACATCAGGAAGCAGAGCAGAGAGATGCTCCTCACCAGAAACAGAGTATGTATCCCAAAGTCACACCCCCAAAGACCGGCCTCCTACAGCCACACCCTATCAGTCCATAGTTGCCACTTAATCCCTATGAGGGGATGAACTCAATGATTGAATCAACTCTCTTACAACCTAATCTTTTCACCTCAGCTTTCACATAGTCATACATGAGCTTCTGGGGAACATCTCACATTCAAATCACAACAGTATTCCTGTTAACGATATTTGTTTGTTTTTTTTTTTGGTTCAACATCATCTTACATAATGGAGGTATTCATTGGTTCACATGCATATGTGACAGAGTAGCTTAAACTCAATCCTTGTCCAGGATCTCCAGCCCTTCCCCTACTCCCCAATCTCATATCTCCTGTGTAATTTCCCCAAGTTACAGATGTAAATGACCATATACATTTATTTTAAACATTGAAATTACTTGATTTATGCACCTACCTAGATATGTTTGGGCTTCTCACGGGAATCAAGCGTACTCTGCAATATTGCACACCAAAATCACATATCTATTCTAACACCGAACATGAATAGACTCAAAGCCTCAATCAAAAGACACAGATAAGCAGAGCAATCAGTAAACAAAATCCAACAATACGCTGCTTACAGGAGACACACCTCACAGCCAAAGACAATCACGATTGAAGATAAAAGGTTGGAAAAAAAACTTACCACACTTACAGCCCCCAAAAGCAAGCTGGTGTCACAATACTTATATCCAACAAAGGGGTTTTCAAATAAAAATTAGAAAAGACAAAGAAGGCCATTACATCTTAGTTAAGGGATTGCTACATCAACAAGCTGTAACCATAGTTAACATTTATGCACCAAAATCCAACACTTCCAAATACATAAAAAAAATATTCCATGGCATTAAACCACTTATCGTTCTCAACACAATAACACTGGGGGATTTTAATCCACTCTTACTGGTATTTTGGCACTGACCATCCAACCTCCTCTTATTTCCTCTTTATCCTCCCTTTCCTATCCTTAATGATCACCATTTATTCTCTTTGAGATCAGCTTTTTTGGCTTCCACATACATATATATGAGAAATGGTTCATTATTTTTGTAACCTAAAGATTACTCTGCTTCCATCTTTTCTTTCCAGTATTTACCTACGCTCAAACTTTATGAAATAGTCACAAATATCACAACTTCAGCTACTTCCTTTACAGTTTACTATATCCTTTGAAATCATGTTCTTACATATATTTCCTACTACAGATTAAAATACAAAATTTTGTGATAATTTGCAAATTAAAAGAGTACATATCAACTCATTTAGAGAATGATGTGGAGACAAATAAAATTCCCCAATTGAATTGTATTGTTTTTATGTGTGTGGCCCTAATAAATGATTAAAAGCATATTTTTAAATTCATTACAAGTTATGGGGACTGCACACAACCACCCAGGAGGAATGTGAAAGTGGAAGAGAAACATATAATTCTTCTCCATATTTATTTATTGACTTTGTTGACTCCCCTCTAGAAGTATGAGTTCATACAATATATGAAAACACCTAAAGTACTAGTTGATAGATGTCTTATCCGTAAAAAATATATGATCAGCTAACGATACTTTCTGTTCCACTTATTAATTTTCTGTGTATCAGAAATACACAGGTACAAAATAAGTTTTAAGAAAAGAGTGCAGGGGCTGAAGCAGTAGCTCAATGATTAAAGCGCTTGCCAAGCATGCATGAGCATGCGAGTTCAAACCTCAGCACCAGGTACACAAGGAAGTCTTGGAGCAATTAAAGCCACTTGAAAAACTAAATAAAACTGTTTCTCTCTCTCTCTCTCTGTCACTGTCCCTCTCTCTTTAAAAGAGAGAGAGAGAGAGAGAGAGCAAGGGCTGGGGACTGGAAGTGTGGCTCATCATTTATGGTACTTGCCTGGCATGCTTGCCACAGCACCACAAGCACAACGAAGGCTACATGAAAACTAAATAAAGTTGATTATCTATTTCTCTTTCTCTCACTGTCCCACCACCCTCTCCAAACAAACAAACAAAAATACAAAAGAAGAAAGAATAAGGTTCTTATGGAAGGTACATTTTCTAGATCTCCTGCAATAAACCTGTCTCCAAAGTGAAAACTTTCAAATTATCATAGAATAAATTATGCTCTGATTGTAGTCTTAAGCATTTCAGATCTTAATAACAAAAGTAATAAAATGAGGATGAATCTGAACCATTATTAAAAAATAAAAACTGGGACAGGAGCAGTGACTCAGTGATTACAGTGCTTGCCTGGCATCCCTGAGGATGTGGGTTCCTTCCCCAGTACCACATACACAAGATAGTGTCAGAGCAATGAAAAAACAGATGAAAAATTAAAAATAAAATAGATTCTCTCTCTCTCTCTCTCTTTCTCTCTCTCTCTGACCCTCTTTAAAAAAAAAGAAAAAAAAAAGCTAAAAGTACTAATTGTTCTTTCTCTTTATTTTTATGCAGATTGCACGATGTTTTAAAAAATCATTGAAAATAAATATATTAAACCAGCTAACTGATGCTTTCTGATATGCATTGAAAGAAATAAGATTTTTCAAAAATACTCTAGTATTTTAACTGTTGCATCTTTTGATGTCAAAGTAATCAGATAATGCTAATTGCTAAAGTATTTGTAAAGTTCATAAGGTGGGATACAAGTTCTAGTCTTCTGTAACAGAGAAGCCTTTATTGATAAAACTAATAAGCCAGTAAATGAAGTTTCCTTTTCACATACTTTCTGCTTCTCTTCCTCTCTATTGAAATGGCTGTTAACAGTCAAAGGTTGGCAGAAGTTGGAAGAGGGAGATGAAATTACTGTGAGGTTAGATTGCACCTGTCAAGCAAGTTCCCATGGCATCTGGCTACTAGGAGGGAGTTCTCAGGCACAGAACACCACAAAGCTGCTGCCCTGACATCCTGTCCAATTTGGAAAAGAACAAAAAACACAGGTGACTCAGTAAAATTTCCAGAAATAGATTGAACAATTCTTGAGACAAGTCAATGCTTGAAGAAATAAAAGTGAACTGAAATTTCTTACAAAAAATTCTCTTTCAACTTGTTAAACTTGACATTTGGTAATAAAAGCAGAAGAGTAATAAAGTTAACTATAAACAAATACATGTACATATGTATGTGTAAGTTTGTGCATTTACCATATGATATGTGAAAATAATGAATAAATTCACTACAACATGAGTTTAAAAATCACATTATAACCTTATAAATTCATTGTAACATCAACATTAATATCAGACTCAAACTACTTGAAATAAAAATCTGTGTAGGGCATCTTAAATTCATTAATTACTTCCTGCTATTCCTTTTTTTTTTTTTTTTTTGGTCAAGCATTCATTCCCTCAAACTATATTAACTGTATGTAGAGTTTAATATGTTCAAGGATAAGAAATAATA
>PVKS010016894.1:0-11342 GCA_004027875.1 Aplodontia rufa
TTTTTTTTTTTTTTATTATAAGAGGTGGCATCAGACCTAAGAGCAGCTGAGCAAAAAACTTTTATTGGGATTGGCAGCTCCTGGGCCAGGTTCACCAGTCTGCCAAAGTGAGAGGGGGCTGGGAAAGTGGCACCGGGCTGGCTGGGCAGCAACTTTATAGTCTGGGGTGGGCAGCGGAAATTTGGGGGCTTGTCTGCCAGCGTCTGATTGATTGTTCTTTCATGCTCATGGGCTGCCTGATGCCCTGCCCCCATCCAGCCACACCAACCTAACAACATTCTCTTGCACAAAGCTGTCCAGAAACACTTTTCTGCAGTGACTGAAATGTTTTCAATCTGCACCATCCATTACAGGGACTACATGTGTCGGTTGAGTACTTACTTGAAATGTGGCTAATATGAAGAATTAAGTTTTGAGTTTTATTTAATTTTTATTAACTTAAATAGCCACATATGGCTACTAGCTGCAGTACTGCACACCAGAGTTCCAGAGCTTTATTCTTATTCGTGGAGGCTAAAAAGGATTGCACCCAGCCACTTTAGAGACTTCAGGAAGGGGAGGGCAAGCAGCTTTCTTTTGGGAAACACTTCATTTCCTCTCACACCCCATTGGTGGGGACTTATTGCAGGGCCACACCCAGCCACAGGGAAGTCTGGGAAGTGAAGTCCCTGATCGGTGAGCTGGGTCCAGATGGCGCTTAGCAGTTACTGCTCTCCTGAAAGGAGGAGGGGGAGAGTGGGTGTTGGTTCTCCTTGAGAAGGCTCAACCAGGCAGAGAATCAGGGCTGGTGAACACAAAAGCAGGCAGGTGCGGAGCTCAGAACCCCTCCTGTGGGGCTGACCCAGAGTCCTGCTGGCCAGGTGTTCTCTGCATGGAGCATCTGGGACACACCTGAGGAGTAAACATTGCCACCTGAATCTTAAAGCAGGATCCCAAGTTAGTTTTTCATGTGACCTTCATTCCTCCAACACTTCCTTGTGTACGTGGTGCTGGGGTTTGAACCCATGTGCATGCGAGGCAAGCATTGCAACTGCCAAGCCATCACTCCAGCCCC
The DNA here is from genome assembly GCA_004027875.1 of Aplodontia rufa. Lineage (NCBI taxonomy): Eukaryota > Metazoa > Chordata > Mammalia > Rodentia > Aplodontiidae > Aplodontia > Aplodontia rufa. Next base: position 1,055 of record PVKS010016894.1, read on the forward strand.
TCATTTCATTATTTAATCCCCAAAGGGAAAAGATCCAGCAGGAAGTAACTGCCACTAACCTCAGGTTTAGAGAATTTCAGGAATTTGCCCATGTGTTAGTTGCTTGTGGCTGTTGTAAGGAATTGCCAAAAAAATGGGTGACTTACAACAGAAATGTACTCTCTGTTCTGGAGGTTGGAAGTGTTAATTCAAGGTGCCAGTTGATGGATTCGGAAAATTACCAGAAATCACTCATGAGAGCCAGACAACAAACTCCCTATTCATTGTTTCGAAATCTACTGACTTGCGCCCTTTTTGGAATCTATTAACTCCAGGCCCTTACCAGAAAAATCACACTCTACAGAAACTTCCATTTTAACCAGACAACTCAAATATTGGCCCCTCCTCCCTCATTCCCTCTATATGTACCCCAGGCTGTAAGCAGCAAGAGGGGGCCTCCAGTGGGCCCTCTCTGCAGGTTTCTCCTGAATCAACCATGGTGCTGTTGAGCCACCGCTCTCCTATTTCCTTCATTTCGCCTCTCTCCTTACTTAACGGTGCCAAAACCAGGGACAGGAAGATGGAGCTTGTAAGTTCCCTCCCATCTTCTTCCTTCCAATTCTGCCTTACTCTTTGCTTCCCCTTCATACAAGATGTGAGATTCAGAGCACCCTCCAAGTTCGCTACAGCTAAATGGCAAGAAACTGAGGTCGTCCTTGGAAGCACCCTGATTCTCTGGCCAGGGCTAGTGTCTGGTGTGAGGCAGGGCCTTGAGAGACGCTGAAAGCCAGTTGATTGCACATGGAAGTGCCATCTCCACTTTAATCTCCTTTCATGGCTTCTCATCCAATGGTAGAGGGAGGGCTTCACTTGGCAGCTCCTTGGATAACAGGTTGAGATAACTTCTTTATAGGAATCAGATGGCATTCCCCAACTCAAGGGAATACCTGTGTCATTATAAAAATTAAAGGTGTTTCTAGCAACACTACTAAGATTTCTAAAGTCAGTTTCCCTGACTGCCACAGCCAGTGGCCCATCTGTCAGCACAGAGGAAGCCAGAACTGTCATCGCCCTTCTCCGGCTCCCCTTCCCTCACGGCAGTCAGAGGGGAATTGAGGCAGGAGAGAATGGGAGTCGTCCACCCAGACTAAAACCCTAGGCTAAAGCCTTTTTGTTTTTGACTGCCTGAATGGAAGGCCCCATTCACGCATATGTGACCAACTCCTATTTTTGGCAGGAACATCCTGACAAAATTCAGTGCCTCTGTTTGTTTGTTTTTTTTTTTGGAGAGGGGGACAGTGAGAGAATCAATTTTATTTTTTTATGTGCCTGTCGTTGCTCTGACACTTCATTGTGTATGTGGTGCTGGGGTTTGAACCCTCGTCCTTGAGCATTCCAGGTAAGCCCCGGAACCGCTGAGCCACTGCTCGAGCCCTGCCTCCACTTGTTTTAATGCCCATCTTAGCTCCTCACACTCCTTTATCCTCTTATGCCAACCAGAGCCATTCCTTCCCCTCTAACATCTCCCTGTCAGCTCTCCTCTGTCTCTCTTCGTACACCAGCCACGGTGGACCCTCTCGGGGAGAGTGCAGGAGAGCCCCTTCCTAGCTTTCAGGTGGCTCTAGCGACCCGTTCCTGGGCTTGTGGCTGTGCCCCTCACCTCTGCATTCACATTGCCTTCTCTTCCGAGTGTCTGTATCTTTTCTTGTCTGTCTCAAATCTCCTATTGCCTCCTCTTAAAAGGACTTGTCTGGATTTAGGCCAACATAGACACAATGGGATAAACTCCTCTTAAGAACCTTAACTTACATTTTTGCGACAGAAGGTGATATAGATTCTGGTATTAGGGCATATTTTTGGGGGTTTACCTTTCATCCTGCCCCAACTCAATTCACAGACTCAGCACTGAGCCCCCACAGAACACAAATCCAGGGACCTGGGGTTTAATGCAGCGGCCCCACTGGTAAAGAGAGTTGGGACTTGAATCTAAGCCAGTCTGAGTTCAGACCCCACTGTGACTCTTTCTAGAGCTTAACTTCTAAAGGTTTGTATGTTAGAGTAGTTCAACCTCTTAAGCTTTTAAGAGCAGTTCAACCACTGAGAGCTATGGTTGACCATTTGTCCATATTGAATGCTGGATCCCAAAGTCATAGCCGCATAAACCATTACTTGGCTTCATAGTCCTAGATTTTATTTCAGTTTCTCTTTTTCCCCTTACAGGGTCCTCCCCTACACTGCTGGATGCTTTGACACTAAAAGGGTAAGTATTCCTCACATCTGTAAAGCGCTTTACCTTTATAAAGCAATTTCACATAATATGGGACTGTTTTCCTAGCATTGGCGCCACTTACTATCCTTGATTTAAAAAGCAGGAGAGTTGGGTTCCTTTGTTATTGTTCAAGGAGCAACAGTGCTCAGATTAAGTTGATTTTTGTATAGGACACTGGCTTGATTTCTTTTGGGGTCTGCAGCCTTTTAATAGAAAAAAAGATCCATACTCCTACAACCCTAGGAATTGGAAAGACAATAAAAGATTCCAGCAACCCAAGGCAGGGAGAGATCAGCTGAGGACCTGGGGCCCTGCCCCACAGGGCAGAGGCTGTGGGGAGGAGGACACAGGCCTGGTTTTCCTCTGTTGGGAGGTGAGCCTGGCATGTTGGGACTGGAACATCCTGGTTAGGGTGGCTCTTTCCAGAATCCCAGCATATGTGCCCTAAAGACACTCATGCTCATTCACTGCCAAGAAGCTCACATTGCCACACTCATAATCTGCACACGCATGCATGCACAGACACACATGTACACACACACTCACACATATTGTATAGACATTTGAATGATAGCGGTTAACATTGATTAGGAACTTTCTGTGCACCAGCACCATTTGATACAGCATCTTCTCATAATGAAGCACTTCAATCCTTATAAAGGCCCCGTGAGATCAGTAGCATTATTTTCCTCATTAACAGATGAAGAAACAGGCACAGAGAGTTACAGGAACTTCCTGGGGTGGATTTGAATCTGGTCCATCTGGGCCCAGTATGGACCCTGCTTCACCCAGACCTGCCCCTACTATTTGCGCGTGTGTCGCATGAGCTCTCAGACCCATGCCCAGTACACGTGGACTAACACCGGCACACAAGTGTTGTGCACTCTGACACACACACTCACCCGCTGACCCCGTTTGCACTCTGCTTTTCCTCTCCTGCCAGTCTTCTCCATGGCAGGAACCAGTTTTCTTCTGAAGTGAGTGGCTGAGGCCAGGCTGGACCGGGTGTCAGGGTCAGGCTAGGGGCAGGGTGACTGCTGACAGGGTGATAGAAAGCAGGAAAGTCACAAATAAGCAAACAGCCCCGCCTGAACACGGTCTCAGCCAAGTGTTTCCTGAATGTCCAGGGACGTGTTTATTTTTCGATGACTCTCCAGAGCCAACCCCAAGTCTTCCCTTCCAGAATGGTCGTCTTGATGGAGCCATGGTGCTGTGGGTCTGGCTCACTCAGGATTGATGTTTACAAACGGATCGCTCCCCCAATAGAGGCTGGGACGCCCTGGAGGCTGGGCCCAGCCTAATTTCAACTTCATTCCTCCAACCCCTGGTCTCTTGATGCCTGCCCTCTGACCCCACCCTCCTGCCCAGTCCAGCTCCTTGGCTTTGCTCAACCTGTCCGCTGCCTGGGATGCCCTATTCCCATTCTCTAGACAAATCCTACCTACCATCCTTCCTAGACCCCACCCTAGTAATGCTCACTTAAGAACTTGCCCAGGGTTCTTTCAAGGTGTAAACTGTGAGGAATCTCTTCCTGTCTCTAGCAGTTAAAAAAAAATCTTGTAAAAGCATTTTTTAATAGTGGTGAAATGTACATAAGATGAGATTTGGTTTGTCCATGTTGTGGCATGCATCAGAGTTTACTTCTTTTTTATTTTTATTTTTTTAGTACCGGGGATGAACCCAGGACCCTGTGCATACTAGGTAAACACTATGTTGAGTTTCCTTCCTTTTTAAGACTAAATAATATTCCATTATATGTGTATACCACATTTTGCTCAGCCATTCATCTGCCTGTGGATACTGATGCCTTTCAGCTGTTATGAACAATGCCACTGTGAACAGAGGTGCCCAAATATCGCTTTGATGACTTTTTCTTTTTAACACACTTATTTATCTACTCATCTACTGATGAAAATTTGGGTTGTTTCTAGTTTCTGTCTATTATACATAAAGCTGCTATTAGCATTTGCCTACACCTCTTCATAAGGACACGTGATTTCATTTCTCTTGGGCAAATGGCTAGGAGTGGGCTGGATCACGTGCTAGGTATGTGTTTAACTTTCTAAAGTTAAACTGTTTGCCAATGTGTTTGTATTATTTTATATTCCTAGCAGCAGTGTATGAGAGTTCAACACTTTACATCTTTAATAACACTTGGTATGATTGGTCATTTTAATTTTAAATACTTTAAAAGGCACGTAGTGGTATCTAATTTTGTTATTTATATTTCTCTGATAGCTGCTAATTGCCCTTAGCATTATCTTCTTTGGTGCAATGTTTATTCAATTTGCTTTCTGATTGTTTTTACTTTGGGTTGTTTGCTTTCTTATTGAATTTAGAGAGTTCTTTACATATCTGGATACAAGTCCTATATTAGATATGTGGTTTGCAAAAATTGTCCTAATATATGACTTATCTTTCCATTTTTTTTTAAGAGAGAGAGGGAGAGAGAAAGAGAGAATCAAATTTAGTTTTTCATCTGGTTTTGTTGCTTGGACACTTAGTTGTGTACGTGGTGCTGAGGTTTGAACCCCGGTCCTCATGCATGCCAGGCAAGTGTGATACTGCTGAGCCACCTCTTTAGCCCCTCTCTCCATTCTTTTAATGGTTTCTTAATATTAACAGTAAAACATTGATTAAGTTCAATTCATCACTTTTCCTTTATAACCTGTGTTTTCATTGTGGTATCTAAAACCCTCCCCAGTGTTTTTTCTTTGCATTGCTGGGGATTAAACACAAGTCCTTGCATATAATAGGCAAGCACTCTACCAACTGAGCTATATCCTTAGCCCTTTTATTTTGAGACAGAGTCTTGATAAATTTTATGATCTTTCTGCCTCAGTTTTCCAAGTAGCTGGGACTACAGGGGGGCATCACCATGCCTGGCTCTAAGAAATCTTTGCGTAACTCAAGGACACAAAGGTTTTTTCCCTGTTTTTCTTCTAGAAATCTTATAGTTTTACGGTTTTTCTTCATTTTTATTTTCGTGGTACAGTGGATCAAACCCAGGGCCTTGTGCATGCTAGGCAAGTGTTCTGCCATTATATTATATCCCCAACCTTTATAAATTTATGTTTTACATTTAAAGTCTAGGGTCCATTTTGGTCTAACATTCTGCATATGGTATGAGATGGAACGTTACTTTTATATGCATATAGCCATTTATTTCAGCATCTTTTGTTGACAAGAGTATACTTTCTATGCCGGATTGCCTTTGCAGATTTGTTGAAGATCTATCAATTGCATATACATAGGTCTATTTCTGTTCCATTGATCTATTTGCTTACATTTTTTTATCTTTTTTGTTTTGGTTCTAGGAATTGAACCCAGGGGGTACTTTAATATCAAACTACATTTCCAATGTTTTTTATTTTTCATTTTGAGGCAGGCTGTAAATTGCTGATGCGTCTAGCTAGTTGCTGAGGCTGGCCTTGGACTTGTGATCCTCTTGCATTAGCTTGCTTGCTTATTTATTTAAAGAAAGGGGAGAGAGAGAGAGAGAGAGAGAAGCAATTTTTTATTTAGTTTTTCATGTGGCCCTTGTTGCTCTGAGTCTCTGTTGTGTGCGTGGTGCTGGGGTTTGAACTCGTGTACTCGCGCAAGCCAGGCAGTGCGGTAACCACCGAGCCACTGTTCCAGCCCCCTTGCATTAGCTTCTTGAGTCGCTGGGATTACAGGTGTATGCCACTGCACCTAGCTTGTACTTGTTTATCTTGATGTCAAAACCACACGATGCGGATAATTTTAGATTTATAATAAGTCTCAACTCTTATAAAGGTAGTGAGAGAACTCAAGTTTTGTTCTTTGTTGTCCAAGTTGTTTGGTCTCACGTAACTCTTTTGTATTTCAATTATGAATTTCAGAATTAGCTTGTCAATTTCTACCAAAAAGCCTATTTGTGGACTTAACTTGTGGGAGGCCCTGGATTCATTCTGTAGCATGAGCATGCATACACACCAAAAGGCCAGCTAGAGGGGCTGGAGCGGTGGCTCAGTGGTTACGGCGCTTGGGCAGCATGCGGGAGAACGCAAGTTCAAACCCTAGCACCACGGAGTCTCAGAGCAACAAAAGCCACATGAAAAACTAAATAAAATTGATTCTCTCTGTCCCTCTCCCTTAAAAAAATAAAAAAGCAGTTATGCAGAAGGTCAAGTATATGAAAAAGTTAGTTTTTTTTTTTTAAAGAGAGAGGGGCATTTTTAAATTTATTCTTCCTTCTGGCCTTTGTTTCTCCAATGTTTAATTGTGTATGTGGGGCTGGGGTTCAAATTTGTGCCCCTGTGCATGCCAGGCAAGTGCTCTAACTACTGAATCACTGCTCCAGCCCAAGCCAGCTAGAATTGTGATTGTGATTGTTGCAATTTGGGAAGTGAAATCTTAATTTCCTGACCTATGAATATAATATTTCTCTCTTTATTTAGTTTTTGCTTTTCTTTCAGCAAAGTTTTATAGCTTTTAGTGTACAAGTCTTACATATCTTTTGTCAGATTTATTTCTAGGTAGTTCATATTTTTGAGGCTATTTTAAATGACTTTTTAAATTTAAATTTCCAGTTCATGGCTAGTATATAGAAATACAATAGATTTTTTTGGGGAAATTGTTCTTCATATTGCCTTTTTATATAGTGTTAGATTTAATTGCATGTGTGTGTGTGTGTTAGTGTTACTTGGGATGGTGCATGACCTTGGCATGTTAAGCTAGTATTCTACCTTGCAGCTACATCCCAGTCCTTTTATTTTTTTATTTTATTTTAGTTTATTTTTTTTTGTAAAGAGAGCAGGACAGTAAGAGAGTGCGAAAGAGAGAATCAATTTCATCAGTTTTTCATTTGACTCTCGATGCTGACATTTTGTTGTGTACATGGTGCTGTGGTTTGAACCTGCATTCTCATGCATGCCAGGCAAGCGCCGTAACTGCTGAGCCACAGCTCCAGCCCCCAGCCCTTTAAAACATTTTTATTTCAAGAGAAGTTCTCACAAATTTGCTGAGGCTCGCCTTGAACCTAGGATCCTCTTTCCTCAGGCTCTTGAGTAACTGGTATTACAAGTGTGTGCCACCATACCTGGCAATTTGCAAAAATTTTTAGAATTTTGTGTCAAGGTTCAAGAGGGATGTTGTTTGATACTTTTTTTTTCTAATTCATCAGAGTAACGCTGATCTCATAGAATAAGTTTGGAAGTATTCTCTCCTTAATTTTCTAGAAGTGAAAAATGAGGGTTTCCAGTTTGGCTGGGAGAATCAGACCCCATTCTTGGCCCTTTAATCCTTTCTGATGGTTCTTTCCTCAGCCTGGGCTAGCGTCTTCATACACACTGTGCACTGATTGATACTTTGCTGAAAACGTGCGGGGAGCTGCACATCCTTAGGGTTTTTTCCTCTGTACAACTCTCTCCCTTCCAGGGCTCTGTCTTTCAAACGCTTGATGCCTTGATCTCCGCAGACTCTTAACACATCTCCTTAACACATCTCCTTTACTTAACTAATCTCTGCCTGGGATTCCTCTTCTTTCTGTGTTCTGGAAACTCTAAAGGTCATAAACTGGGAAAGGTGAATGGCCTCTTTAATTTTCCTTTTTTTTGGGGAGGGGAATGCTGAAGATTGACTCCAGGGCCTCTCACCTGCTAAGCACAAGCTCTACCCTTGAGCTACTTCCCCAGCCCCTGATATTCCATTTTTGTTGCTGGACGTTCTTGTCTTGAAAATTGTTTCATGTGTTTTGTACTCAGGAGGGAGGAAGTCCAATCTGTTTTCTCCCATGGTGAAAACAGAAGGTTCTTGGTGCTTTTTTTTCCTTCCTCCTTTCCCTCCCTCCCTCCCGTCCTTCCTTCCTTCCTTCTTTTATTTTCTTTTTCTTTCAAGAGAGAAGGATAGTAAGAGAGAGAGAAAGAGAGAATCAATCATTAGTTTTTCATTTGACTCTTGATGCTCAGACACTTTGTTGTGTACGTGGTGCTGGGGTTTGAACCTGCGTCTCACGCATGCCAGGCAAGTGCTGTAACTGCTGAGCCACTGCTCCAGCCCCTCTTGCTGCTTTTTTTGCTTTCAGCAGTAGCGCCGCTAACCTGGGAGGCTAGCAGCTCTAAAGGAGACTCTCCTAGCTGATGGGATTGGCTGGGAGAGGAAGAGTCTGTTCATGTGAGAGATGTGCATCTGTGTCCATAGCTGTGCATCCATCATTCTCAATTGCACATCTGTCTGCATGTCTGTCTGCAAATCTGCCTGGGTGTCTGAATGCATTCCGCTGGAGTCTGAAAAGCTGTCTGTGGCTGCCCTCTGGGACAGGGGCCTTCCTATTTCCTGCTCAGGTGAAACTTCATCCTGCTTACACAGTCATCTTGCCAAATTCTGGCTGTCCACGCCCAAGTCCATCAGGCCTGGAGTGGCCTGTGGGCAGGCTACAGATGAGCCAAGCAGAGGTTTTGCCATTTGAAGTTCTGGTTGAGAAGACAGGGTGGGAGTGGAATGGCTTTTCTGTTTTGAGGCTGCTGTGCTGATCTGGGGCTCTGCCTCCCCTTCTCCTTTCCCAGAGATCCTATAGGCTCCATAACCCTTCTGTGGCTCTGGGATTGGGTCAGGCCTCTCTAGGCATGGGAGGGGTCTGGTTACTGCTCTAAGCCCAGCTCCTGTCTTGAAAGCGCAACCTGGTATTCTACGCAGTGGATTTTCCATGGGCTTGGGGGAGAGCCATCAGGTCATCCAGGAAATCCAGTCTGTGTCAGAACTCTCTCCTTTTCCTCTCTGGCACTCCTCATCCATGCCAGGGAGTGGTAAGTATAGATATTGCCAGGCTGTCTCCATAGTGCTCAGTTCTTTCTGAGGCCTTCTGTCTAAGATGGACAATAGCACCCAGAAGAGGCAGGTTATAACAGATTGTAAATTTCTCAGGATAGTGCCATCTGTCTTGGTCCTTTCAACTATAACAATATACCATAGACTGTATGACTTATAAATAATAGAAATTTTATTGCTCATAATCCTGGCTGGGAAGTCCAAGATTAAGGTGCTGACAGATTTGATATCTGATGAGGGTCTGCTCTTGTGTTGACAGCCACTATTTCACTGTAACCTCACATGGACAAATGGGTGAGCTTTCTCTCTGGGGTCTCTTTCATAGGGGATCTAATCCCATTCATAAAGGCCCTACTTCCTAATATCATCAACTTAGGATTTAGATTTCAACATATGACTTCTGTGTAGATTCCTACCATCAGTCTATTGCAGGAGAGAAGAAAGGTATATTTTTTTTATTAAGAGTATATAGAGATACAAATGAGAGGGAAACATTATCAAGCCATCAATGACCAATGTATATATACTTTGTTATCCAGGGGTAATGCCAAAACATGGATGCCCACCTTGGGTTTCACCTGTTGCAGTTTCCCCCAGAAGAACTCTTACATTAAATGAGTGTCTCGTGGAGGAATAACATCTGCTTCTGAGATGGTTCCCCCATATTCCCACTCTCTAGTCTCCTAGAAGTTCTTCAAATACCTTCCCCCCCATCCCCTCCCCTTCCCTACGCTTCCAAGTATCCTAGGGAGCCATTCCCCTATTACGCTGAGAATCATATAATTTGAAGTTATTTTTAGGTTAGCTGTCTAACCTACTGCTTCCCCATGTATTCTAGCTTCCACAGATGAGAGAAACCATTTGGCCCTTGAGTCTCTGAGATTGGGATACTTCACTTAGCATAATTCTTTCTATCTCCATCCATTTGATTTCAAAAGCCATAATATCCTCATCTTCTCTAATGGCCGAGTAGTATTCCATTGTACATATGTACCAAAGTTTTTATATCCACTCATCGCGTGAGGGGCATCTGGGTTGGTTCCATGATCTGGCTATAGTAAATTGAGCTGCTATAAACATTGAGGAAGCCACATCACTATAATATGCTGATTCTAACTCTTTTGGGAAAATACCCAGGAGTGGGATAACTGTGTCATAAGGTGGTTCCATCCTTAATTTTTTGAGGATTCTCCACACTGCTTTCTAGAGTGGCTGAACCAGTTTGCAGTCCCACCAGCAGTGTGACAGTGT